>PVJX010015356.1:20682-42827 GCA_004027295.1 Dolichotis patagonum | reverse complement strand
GTTGTCAAGGGATGTGACTGAGGAAGTGACTGAGACACCATATGCTGCTCTCTGCCATGTTATGATGGAAAAAAGGCCATCCCTAGATACTAAGCAGATATGAATGCCATGCTCTTGCCAGCTTTCAGAATCATGATCTAATAAATAAATATTCATTCTCCATAAATTACCTAGTTTCTAATAATCTTTTATAACAACAAAGACATCAGACCAAGAGATAAAGGCTGTGATCAAAGCAGCAAATGAGCATTCTCTTACAATGAAGTGATTTTAAGAAAGAATGACAAATATTACACTTGAATGTATAGGCACCTGAGACTGGGTTCTCTGTGTCCACACTGGGACAAATTAAATAAGGACATAAGTGCTTTATTTTCTGTCCATTGCCCTCTGTCTCCAAAGTACATATATTAATTTGCAAGTTAACATCTGCAATTTGGCTATTTCTGTGAACTTTCACCTCTCCTTCTCCTATTAAACATAATGTGTATAAAGGGAAGTATAAACAAATTCTATGCAAGGATGAGAGATGCCATCCAAAGCTCAAGAGATTTGTGTTTAGACTGGACACTAAAAATAAGACATTCAAGCATCATCTTCACCCTTCTGACTGGCAAGTTAAAGATGAAATTTAGATTAGTTTGAGAAGACAAATCATTGCAAACATCTTGACTCTCTACATTGAAATGCATTAGCTCACAGCTAACTACAGACTGTACTGTCTAAAACCATGAGCCATTATAAGCCTCTCTTCCTTTAAGTTGTGAGTGTAAGGCAAGTTGTCCAGGCATGAGGAAGTGACTGAAACACCATCTGCTGCCTTCATGTTTAGCCCACATGTTTGATTAGCCCACACATTAGCTACTTTCACAATTGTGCTTGCTAAAGAAGAGGAAATCCAGTCTTGGCCCAGGCAACTGAATGTCAAGAGCATTGCTTCTGGAGTGAGGTTCAAATTCTGTCTTTCTTGCTGGATAATTCTTGGCAAGGCTCATATTTCACATCAGTTTTATTGTCTGTAAAGTGGGGACGTCTTCTGTAATTCCTATTTCATCAGGTTGTAGAGGGTTAAATATGACAGTGCTCCTAAGGACACTTTAGCTACATTTACACCTAAAGAAGACAGAGTCAATGATACGCTTGACTTCAGGCTTGGTTGAAAAGGTTAACTTAGTAATTTTATTTTATGGACAAGGAATATTATAGGGTAGGAATAATTTATTTTCCAAAAGTTTAACTAAAACCTGTGATGAGTTTTTTTGTTTTGTTTTGTTTTTTAAATGGGTAAATTTTATTTGCACTTAAAAACAATACTTAGGCCAGGCATAGTGGTGCATCTTGGTAATCTCAGCACTCAGGAGGCTGAGGCGGGAATATTGCCATGAGTTCAGGCAGCTACATACGCCAGTTCAAGGCCAGCCTGCACTACATAGCAAGACCCCCGCCCAAAACAAACAAACACTTTGAAGACTTCAACATTCCAGCGGATTTCTGATATCACAGGTCTCTGTATCACAGGGAGAGGCTGACTATGTCCAGAATGTCTTGTGTCTCACTGAGCGAGACACAACCTGCGATGTAGTTAATATTTGTTTCTGTGACACAACTCAGTTGAAACACCACCAAATCTGAAATATAAAGATGGGAAATTAGATATGATAATTAATCCTTAATCTGCCTTCAGCATTCAAATGTTGCCCAGCATACATCTCCCTTTTTAAAAATATTTTGTATATCCAAGTTAAATAGTTATAGGGCCTTGCATGATATAAAGTCTCATAGGAAAAGAAACCATTTAAGAATCTTACCTATATTTTTTTTCTATGTACTCAGTTTTCAAAAGTTGCTCATATATGACTTTAGCACGTGTAATCATTCTCCCCTTTCAGTTCTATCTCCTCAAATAAACTTTCCTTACCTACTTATGGAGTCAAGACCATTAAACAGAAAAGAAAAAAACTACTTTCAACAAATTGAAGAAAAATACTAAGTATGTTCTGCTAGTTTCATACATGTGTATGTTTGTAAATGGGTGAAGACATGCAAAGATGTGCATGCATCATGCATCTGCAGTTCATCTGTGAAAAACAGGTAAGTACATAGGTGAGCTGTTTCCCATCTACTGTTTTTATTATCAAACATCAGGAAGTTGGTAGCAAAATATTAGCATACTAAGTCTAGGAACTTAAAAGGATTATGCAATAAATCAAGCAAGATGTCTTAGCTTTTTTCAGGCTACTATAACAAGACACTTTAGATATGGCCAATTTATTAACAAGAGAAATTTATTACTTACAGTTCTGGAAGCTGAAAATCTCATGATCAAGGCATCAAAAGAGCAGATGTTATGTCTGGCGAGGTTTTGTGCCTCAGATAGCTCTATGTATGTCTTTCCACGTTGGGACTTCAAAGCAGTTTCCTCAACCTTCTTTTTTTTATAAGGATACTAATCTCATTCAAGAGTGATGGCTTTTGAGACCTAACTACATCCTAAAACTCTCTATTTCTCAATATTATAGTGGGTATTACACTCCAACATAGGAATTTTGGCACAACACCAACATTCATATCATAGCTACAAACTATCATGTAGAATTCATATGAGGAATTCAAGGTTGGTTTAATGTTTGAAAATTGTCTATTGCAAAAACTATAGCAATGGAATAAAAGATGAAAAACACATGTCTATGGGAATAAATCCATAAAAATAATTCTTGAAAAAACCTACATCTCCTCATGAAAGAAACACTTAAGAAAGACATTAGAAGAATACTTTTACACCTTCATAAAGAGTATTTATGGAGAAGACACAGCTAACATCATACTTAATGATGAAAGATTGAATGTTTTCTCCTTAATAGTAGGATCAAGGCAAGGATATCTGTTCTAACCTCTTGTATTCAGTGTTCTACTAGAACTTCCAGTGAAAACATTTAGGAAAAATTTATTTCAGATTAATAAATGAAAATGGCAAAAAAGGCATCCAGACTGAAAAAGAAAAAGTAAAATTTTCATTTGTATGTAATACATTTCATTTGTATATAATACAAATACAATACATATACATTACAAATACACACAATACATACAAGTACATACAATACAAATAAATTACATTTCATTTGTATATAATACAAATGCAATACAGATACATTACGAATACATACAATACATACAAATACATACAATACAAATATAATACATTTCATTTGTATATAATACAAATTTGGTATATATAGAATCCTTAAGAATGCACAAAAACTACTACAACTAATAAAATTATTCAGCAATGTTGCAGAATGAAAATCAATACATAAAAATCAATTGCATTTCTACACACAGAAATGAACAATAGCAAAATAAAATTAAGAAAACAATTCCACTTATAAGAACATTGAAAAGAATGAAGTATTTCAAGATAAATTTCAGAAAAACAGTAAGAAACTTATCTTTCTACTCAGATGGTAAAAACATAGTCATTATATTTATTTCCAAACAGACCCTAGAGTACAGGAGGACCATGTATTCTGCAGTTGACAAAATAAGCTCAGTTATGATTTGAACTCAGAAGGTCCTTGACTGGAGATAAAGCACTATTATGGGAGGGAAAGAAAGAGTATGTCTTTGCAAGAATTTACGAGATCATTAGGAAAGAAGGATGCTTCAGTGTAGAGGGATGGATGAAATATCTTGAGTAGCTAAGAGAGTTTAGAAGAGGTAGGAGAAAGTAGAAAGATTCAGGAGACTAGAGCTGGAAAAGTGATCCAAGGAAGGAAAATGAGAACTACTTGGGAGATGCCTCCCACTGTGCTTGATGGTCTGTACAGTCCTTGATGGCCAAACTGGCAGGCCTGTAGCTATGCCAGGTCCAGACACCACATAGGCAAGTACTTCCATCACTTTACATCAAACCCTCACCAGTCTGTCCTCCATGAGTAAGAACAATACCCAATCCCGATTCACATCAGGAAATGTAAATTCCATTTCCATTTTTTTTTAACTTGTATTAGTATCTGTTTACAGTACATAATGTTTGCATTCACTGTAGGGAATTAGTATATGTACAAAACACATTTCAGCATTTCCATTTTATAAGCTGATAGGTTGTGTCTCTAAAGGAGCAAACATCTGACTCAGAGTCACTTGCTCATAACAGAAGAAAAAATTCACACTTCCATTTTCAAATCTTCAAGACTATGTTCACAAAATATATTGTAATATTATTATTCCTTAGTTGGTTAATATGTTGCATCTAAAGGGTAGATGAGCAGAAAAGGCACCTCTAGGAAAAACACGAAGTAATGGCTTTATAGGTAACTAGGTATTATCATGCATAGCAAGGACAAGGAATACACAGACTGAAAGAAGAGAGAGACACAGAGTGGTCTAGAAAACTTCACATCAGCCTGAATACTGTAATCAGAAGTCTTTTGCAGCTCTGTTAATACACTGGAATCATCACCCCTTGCTAATAATATGATTACACCCTTCTGCTTTGGTTTCTGATCCCAGTAATACCCCTACAGGTAACCCAATTTCAGAGACCACCCAAGGTGAAATTCTATCTTCACTTTCACTAATAATGAAAGCCATACATCATAGCTGTAAATTGCCAGGGACCCTGGGGTAGGCTGAGAGGAGATATTTTAATGGCCTAAGGTAATACCAAGCACAGACATTTGCCATAATAGGAAATGGAAGATGCCACATCTTGGGAATAATCCAGGCAGTAAAAAGGCTGACCCTTTTTTTCTTGGGTATCTCCCAGCAATTTGGACAGCATTATAGGAAGCATTACAAGATCAAATCAGCTTAAAAAAAAAACAACTCATTTTTAAAGTAGAACGGAGTTACATATGTAGACTAAATGGAAATTTTAGGTTGTCTCAGAGGAAAAATAAATGAATGAATTTTTCTTCACTCACTAATTCACTTACTATACATAATCACCAAGACAGCATTGTGATTTGAAGACTACAAAAAGGAACTGTTTTGAGAAGACAGAAGGGAGGCACCTTAACTCTTGCAATGGAAATCATAAGCTTTCTATCCAGAATTACACATGTAAGCCCACCTTTAAATAAAAGAGTAAGAATACTTAATTTAGAAAAACTCAACATCAGCCAAGTAGAAAACAAATATTTTTGGCCTCTCTAGGACAGGATGTTGAATGCCACCATTCTTTCTGCCCCTTGTAAACCCTGAGATTCCCTGGGCTAATTTCTCATTATTTTCCCAATATGTCTAGACAGTCCTTCTGAAGCTCTATCCTTATTCTATCTGGGCCCAAGTGCTGAGTTCAGTGCGTCCTCTTGGAGTTCAACAACGGAATATGGGGCAAGCTTATCTTAATTTCCAAATCAAGTCAGCTTCCTCTTCATTTATGTGAAGATCATCAAGTACTTTCCTGTTTTTAAGTTTAGAGGATAATCTCCAATCCTAGAAATGTTCTTCACTGAAATTCCTAAATCCTGTACCCACTTGTCTTTCCTCTTACCACTCCGAGTCTCCAAATTCTTTACTGATTCCTCCTTATCAACCAGCCATCCACATTTGAAGTATTCTAGGTTTCAACTGTTGAGTGCTTTTATCTTTCCTATCTACATTCACTCTCTTGTTGATCTCATATAATCTCATGGTTTTAAATGTCATTTATATGTTGATGACTTACAAGTGTGTTTCTCCAAGCTTGATGGATTTCCAGAACCTCAGACTGAGGTATCCTTCCAGTACCTACTCATTATATAGATGGCTAGTAGACATCCAAGATTAACACTTAGGTGTATATACCTATATATTCACCTTGTTGATTCATCATTTCTAGAAAGGTGTGATCACTCACCCTTAATGTGTGCCTCTTTATATCCCTATCACCGTAACCAGTAACACAGACCTTTCTAGAAGCTCTGACTAAATCTGTGAAATTATCATAATCTCATCTCTTTCTCTCAAACTCCAAATTCAAACCAGCAACAAACCTTTACAAATTGTGCTTTAAAGTATATTGATAAACCTGTCACATGTTACTATTCCCACACTACCAGTCTTGCTCAAGTAAGTTTCTCACTCAGGTTAGCCTAACACATCCCTCTAGTTCTATTTTCTCCCTCTGTATTCTATGCTCAGTAAAAGTTTCTGGTATCTTTTAATATTTAATGTTACTCATCTAATACTCAGAACCTGCTAAAAGTGTCCCATCAGACTAAACCAAAGTCCTTGCAGTGGCTTTGACATCTTTAAATGTTATACTTCCTCAGATCCCCCCAAACACAAACCACATAGGGTTCTGACCTCATCCCCTGCTTTTCATGCCCTCCCTGGCTCACTCTGCCCTAGCACAATGGCTCCTTTTCACTTTGCGTTGAACAAGTTAATCCAGCTCCATGTCAAGAACTTGCATTTACTGTTTCCTCTGCCCAAAGCATTCTTTCTGTGCACCATCATTCCTTCAATTCTCCAAATGAAATGCTACCTGCTCTGTGACATCTGTGAGATCGTCTCCGACTACAATTTTACATTCCAACCTTGCTTCTCAGAATTACCCATAATGCTTCTATATTTTGTTTTGCATTTTTCTTTCTAAATTTATCACTGTCATATAGTTAGATAGATAACAGATAGATAGATCTTCCTATGCATTCAAATTCCTTGAGATTGCAGGTTTCTGTCTCCTTAACCGAAGGCTATGCCACAATTCCTAAAACAGTGTGTGTCAAACCCCAAATTGACCTCCCGTAAATGCGTTATGAATGAATGGATGGATTCCACAGCTAACTCTTTCATATTGAGGAGCAGGAGATATTTACTCAATGTCTGAGGACAAAATAACTACAATACTCCATGAATTTGGAAACCGTCCAGTCTCATACCTTTTCATCTACAGGTAAGAAGGCAAAGCCCCGGGGCAGGCCCATGTCTCCTGTTCCTCAGTTTGGGTGCGTTCTGGGAATGTGTCTATGTAGTTGCCCCACAAGCCTGCTTCATTACCTGCAGTACCAGTGGAGGGAGAGACCTGCTCTTTCCTTCAACATCATTTTCCTGCTAGTGTATTCCAATAATGACAATGGCGGTGACGGTTATCATCATGCTATGGTACCAGCTGACACTGATTGTTTGTTATTCATTTGTTTTACTAACAATTTCTCATACATTACCTAATATGCTTCCACCAATCAATCTGTAGGATAGCTACCATTATTAATCGCTTTTAATAGATAAAAGAATTAGCAAATTAAGCAATATGATACAAATTAGCAGTAAATAGAATCTGGATGTTTTTTCAGGTCCATCAGATTCCAGACCCTGACTCCTACTCTATGCTCCTCCCCGAATACTCTGTCTTTATTGTACATGGCCCCACCCAAAGACGGTGTCTCCTTTGGTGACCCAGCTAAGGACCATGATAAAGACCAAGTTTGCTGTACAAACAAGAACAAAAATGACTGTAAATGTTCATTTACTTTATGTGTCTGCAACTGAGTGTAGCAGTATGAAATGTTTTAAAACTTTTGCTAGCAGCCTCTATTTTAGTCCCCAATACTGGCTAAGACATTAGAAGGGAAATTTGCACTCAGTGAAATTCATGATGCAAATGTATGTTCTCTTCTGGTTCCTAAACAAAAAATAACTACATATAATCCTTTGAAAGCTACCGCCAGTTGGAATTGGCTAAACAAATTATCTCAATAAGCCATTTTGAAAACATACATAATGAATTAAATTTCTCTTTCATTCAAAGGTTTATCAGTTGACTCACATGGGTGAAATATATACTCACATCACATGAAACAAAATCTGGTAAACTTGGTTTCAGCACTCTTTCAACATTAGATGCAGGCATTGAGGATGTTTTTGAACCATGAGAGACCTTTGTTTATCTGCTTTTAAATGAGATTAAGGGCACTTCTGTCACATATTTTGAAGACTGAATGATGTTATATATAAAGCAGTGGCTGAGAACCCCTCAGACAAAGGACTTATATCAAGAACATATAAAGAATTGAAAAACATCAAGCCCCCCAAATTCAAAGACCCTCTCCAAAAATGGGCATCTGAGATGAACACATACTTCTCAGATGAAGATATACAAAGGGCACATAAATACATGAAGAAATGTTCACCATCACTGGTCATTCAGGTAATGCAAATTAAAACAACACTGAGATTTCATCTCACCCCTGAAAGAATAGCTGCATCAAGAAATCAACTGATAACAAATGTTGGCGAGGCTGCGGGAAAAAGGAACACTGCTCCACTGTTGGTGGGAGTGCAGACTGGTGCGATCACTATGGAAATTAATATGGAGAATTCTCAGAAGACTAGGACTGGAAGCTCCATTCAACCCAGCTATTCCCCTCCTGGGTACTTTCCCAGAAAAACTGAAAAATTCATAACACAGTAATATATGTGTACCCATGTTTGTAGCAGCACAATTTCTAATAGCTAAATCTTGGAAACAACCAAGATGCCCATAAACCACAGAGTGGATAAAAAAGATATGGTATTTTTATACAATGGAATATTACTCAGCTATGAAAAAGGATGATCTTGAGGCCTTCATAGGGAAATGAAGACAACTTGAAACTATCCTTATTAGTTAAATAAAGTATCATATTTATAAATATCACATTGTGTCTCTAGTGTAAAAAGTAATAAGTACTATAGGAGTAATAAAACCCAAAATGCGTAATTGCTACTGTATAGAAGACAGGAAAAGAAAGTGCTCTAAAGGATATAACTGCATGTATGCTTAAATGTGTAAGATAGATGACCATATTACTGTTTTTGTTAGATTGTTGAGCAGAACTGTTAACAGTCTCACTGTTTGAATGTCTAGTTTGTATGCTTTAATTTTGTAACTTGAACAACTATTTCCAAGATGACAGTACATAACTTATCAAGTAGTGATTCCTTAGTGTTTTTTTGTTGTTCTTTTCTTTTTTTCCTTTGAAATTCTGTATGGTTGCTACCCTTTTTTCTGTTTTGTTTTGTTGTTGTTTCTTTCTTTTTTCTCTCTTAAAATAAGATTTAAAAACAAGAGGTGGCTGAAATAAGTTACCAACAAAGGCTGTTTTACAATTAGGAGCTTTTTGTGTCTTATTTGGCAAAGTGTAATGGCATATTATCATTTGTTAAAAGAGTATGGCAATAGTATTTTAAAGTATTTTATTATACTTCCCTTTTCAGAGGCAACAAACATTGCTATGATGCCCTCTCATACATCTTTAGGGTTTTGTAAGTACAAAGCTTAGAAGTAACACAGTGAAGTCCTAGAAAATGAAGTTGCCCACGCATTATTATCAGAATCGTCAAATGATTTGTGTGTGTGTGTGTGTGTGTGTGTGTGTGGCTACCTCAGCATGTGGTCTCAAAGCAAATCTCACAGTCAAAGCATCTCATAAAGAAAAGTACTCTGAGAGAAAGAAATGCCTGATTATAGGATGTAATGATTGCATCACATAACAAGTGGGCTACTACTAACTAGTTCCAAAAACTCCTTTTCCATATATTTCTGGTTGGGCAGGGAAAGCACGAGGAAAATTCCAACAGAAAATCTAAAGTGTGAGAGGGTGGTGGCAACCATTTTAAAATGTGTTTCTTCTTAAAAGTGCCATACTGTTTTTCCAGTGCAGTTACACATTTAAGAACTTGTGTCACTGCTGCATTTACACCACTGTTGCATTTGTGCCAAACTGTTGTATTTTTGTTCCAAAAATAGTATGTCAACAAGGCATTCTTACTCTTTTCAACGGGTGTTATCTCTGCTCAAGGAATCTCCTGGCTGATTTTGTTAGCGGTATTCCAATATATCGCTAGGGAGTAGGTCATTTTTCAAAGTGTCATATTTTAAAATTTATCTCACCACAGCTTGTTTCAGAGCATCACTGACAGTCGGAAGAACACACACACACCTCACAGCTATGCAGGTGAGAAGGCCCAGCAGAGTGCCAACACTGCGACTGCGCAGGGCAAGGGAAGAAAAGGCAGCCGGCCTTAGCCCACACACGTTGGGCATACCAACTGCTTGACCTTGTTGGCTCCACCAGCCCCCGGGGCTGCCCTCAGCTGCTGCTTCTTGGGCAAGCATGTGTGTTTAAGTTCACAGCGAAATTCCAGGCTTTCCTAGGACACCGGCATCTCTAACATAAAACCCAAGAACTACAGGCCTTTCAAATTGTCTCGGTGGCTCCAGGGCATGTTAGAGAACTCTGGTGTGTTCTTCCCCTCCTTACTCTGCATTTCAGAATCCAGAATTAGATACTCAGACCACAGTGAGAGTCAGAGACAGAGAAAGAGAAAGAGAGAGAGCATTCTCAAAACAGTTAAACTCATTCTTTTATGAGGAATCTACTTCTGCAATAGGAACCCACCCTCATGATAAATTTCACATTAAGACAAAGTCACCAAGGGGTAAACACCTGTTAAAGGGCTCACCTCTTAGTACTATTATGATGTTGATTAAGTTTTTAACACAGGCTTGTGAGTAACACATTGAAATCACAGCATATAGAAAAACATACAGATATATCTACATCTGTGGGCATAGGAGGAGGGTGATGGTGTGTGTGTGTGTGTGTGTGTGTGTTTCTCGTGATTTTTGTTCAGCTACTATAAATGAAGCTTGACAGGCAACTATGGTATTATTATCTACATTACAATCTAGCCAATAAAAAATCTAATTTTGTCTTTTAGCAAGAATCACAAAATCTGAGATCATATAAGATATTAAAAGTGGATTTATCTGTCAATATATAATATATTTTAAAATGTCCATACATGTCAAAAGTCACAATGAGACTGAAAGTGTCATTTAGGTTGTATTGTGATTGCATTTAGTTGTAGGAGAAGAATGTTTAAATTCTACTTTTAGCTCCAATCACCTATGCAAAGCACGACAATGTAGTATCAAATGAGAGTTGGTCCTTCGCAATTCTATGAGGATAAAGACAGATGCATGCGTGTACACGACAACATGAAGAATCATATAAAAGATAATTCAGTCTCATGTTCCATCACAGAAATTAAATGGACCATACTCAAAATTTAAAAACTAATATAAGCATATTATTTAGAAAGGGTAACTAAATATTAAAAAGAGCTACCATAATAGAATGTAGTTTCCTGCAGAGAGAAAAAACTTGGGGTGATAAGAGAGAGGGTGTTGCTTTGGGGGATTATTTTTTTAAAAAATATGCCTTGTATTATGTGTGTATGCAACTCTTTTAACATACATGTATATATTTACTTAGATAAAAATTTTAAAATAAAGGAAAAAATATAGATACAAAAAAGCTCATTGTAGTTTATCAAAATCAAGAAATAAATATTTTCTAAACACTCATTTTCACAGTCTGGATATTTAAAATACTATATGCTATATAATTAAATATATTGCTAACAAAATAATTTCTAGAAATAGTTTTAGTAGAAAACTAGTTATCATATGTTAATAGAGGGCAGCTGGCTTCAAAACTGCATAATCAACATCATCTCAAATATATGGTAAAAGAAAATTAACTGAAGATGGAAATACTTTGAAGTATGAATGGTGAAGTATAAATGAGTACTTTTCCTGCTGCTTTCATATCACTATGTGTGATTTTCAGAATTATTTAAATGAACACATCGTATGTGGGAGAAGCGGGTAAAGGGCAGAAAAGACAGAAGAGAAAGGAGAAAGGAGTGTGATAGAAACAGGTAGAAGAACTGATGGATGAGACAGCAGACACAAGCAGGAGGAGGACCCTGGTTTATCCTACTGTGAACTTTTCTTCACTACCTGTCAGGTGTGTAGAATCGTGGGCACCAGAAATGTGTACATGTGGGGCTATTCCAGGCCATTCTGAAAAAAATGAATGTTACTTTCAAGAAGACATTGTCTGATATTGTTGAAGTAGACACATCTCCCTACATACACTTTCTACATTTTGAAGCGTGATTTACAAACAATAAAAGGCAGTCCTATAGTTGGCAGGTTGATGAGTTTTCACAAATGTATACACCTATGAAAGGGTCACACCTAGCAAAATACAGAGCATTTCCATTACCCTAGAAAGTTCCCTTGTGTTCCCACACAACCAGTCCACTACTTCTTTAGGAAACCACTGTGGTTAGCAGGTTTCCATTATCATAGTTTATGTTCTGTTCATAGAAGTTTATACAATGAGAAATGCAAGAAAGTTAAGCAAAGAGAACTGACATTGACTGTGTTAATGTTTTGCTGGGGCATTTTTAAAATATTACTTCAATTAATTCTTTTACTGATACTATAAGGTAACTATTTGAAATCTACAGTGGTGACAAAACAAAAACAAAAAACACCTAACACTGTGCCACTGGCACTTGGTTGGTTAGTGGTAAAAGCAAATTTTGAATCCATATCTAGGTTAAATCCAAACTCAAAGAACTTCCTCTTATTCAGCTAGCAATTTGCAAAATATCTGAAGGACTTTGTATCAAGAAATATAGAGAATATTTCCAGTTACAAGATCTATAAGATCATCAATATTGTTTAAGTGAATTAAGTTATTATAGTTTTCTTCATTTTTTTTTGAGACAAGGTCTAGCTATATAGTTCACCCAGGCCTTGAACTCACCATGTAACTCAGGCTGGCATCAAACTCCCAGAGACCCCCCTGCTTCAGCCTCCTGAGTGTTGGGATTACAGATGTGCAACATCACACATGGCCTTCTTCATTTTTATAAAATTAACTGGCTCATTCCTGGTCTGTGAGTGAAATGTGAAATAATATCCTAAAATTCACTAAATTATAAACAGATTCTATGATTATTCACAGGGACTTCTGTTAATAAACTCAATTACAAAAGAAAATATAGCTTTGACATATTTCTAATAGAATCTCAGAAATATATTTACCATATGAACAACAAATATATTGGATGACAACTTGCAAATTTGCTTTTAATTACTTCCTTCCCCATTCCTGTGCCTTTGAAACTAATTATTACAGAATTCCTTTGACAGTGTTTATTTTCCATGGTGTAAATAATTGTCATCTGTGCACAATAATAAAAAGGTAGCATGTGCCAGTTTTATAGTGTATAATAAAAAAGTAGTGTCTGCTAATGTAAAAGAAAATAGAAAGTTGAGTATCAGTCTTGACACCTCTTCTTGTTTTATTACATGTTTGCAGCACATAATGCTTATGCTCTTTGTTGGGAGTTGACACATGCACATACTGTATCTTTAGCCCTTTACTGATCCCATTTCCTGGCCTCCTTCCCTGCCCAAAATTTCTTTATCTCCTCCCCATTGAGCCCTAGTGGATTTTGCCTGGGGGGAGTTTGTGGAGTCAGATGTGTTTACTAAAATGCATTTGTCTTTTCCAGTGGGCTAAAAGCACACCACAAGAAAGGTGATTAGTATATTTATACAATTGTATTTCTTTGCACTCTCAGAAGGGAATGTTATAGGGACCACATACTAATTTTTACCAGTACAATGTGTCTTTTGATTTCTGTCCCTTTCCAGCTCCCATAGTTTAAACAAATACAATCACCTATGTCACAGTTGTTGGTTACCTCCATCCCTAGGGTATTCGCTGGAAGTGTGAGTCAGATAGGCCTCCTCCCTCCACAATAATAGTATAGAAACAAACGTAGCTCTGCAATGAGCCCTTTTTGGTAGGAAGACACATGAGCTTACTAGTGTTTGAAACCAGAGAAGGAAAAGCAGAGCTGAGAAATACAGAGTGACAATAAATGCGGATATAAATTTAATTCCAGATTTATCTAGCCCTGTTCAGACCAGGTTTCCGTGTCTTACAATACAAAGACTCCTGACTCATTCACAATCCATCTATGGGACAACATCAAAAGCAGGTTGCATCATGAACTGATGCAAAAGCATCATAAATTTCAAAGCAAGCGGATGAAAAGGTTTGAGGAGCCAGAAAGAAAAATGTTCCATGAGCATTATGTTTCCTGCAAACGTATTTTGCTGGGGTTAGACCTCATAATGAAGGGCGAGCAGACAGAAGAGCAGGTTCTACCTGATTGGTGGGCAACGTAAGATGGAAGAGATGTAGGGACACCCTAACACACAGCTGCGCGCTTGCTTCATGCTTAATCATGTACTACGGCCCAGGGGCATGGCTTGCTCAGTACCTTACGCTGTTTTGCACTTTCACCTGAGCTTGCCTAAAATCTGCCACTGCATTGTGCACTCCTAAGGAAAGTACTGACTCTACATGTTTTTCATATTAGCACAGGCATGTAGTGCATAATGTTTACATTCCTTGTGAGGAGTTGATGCATATAAGCCACACATTTTAATTCTCTTTGCCTCCCTAACCCCTTCATCATTCTCTCCCCACTCCCTCCATCTCTTCATCCCCTTTTCACGTTGGAAAGATTTATCCCCTTACTTTTTACTATATTGCTTTTACTTCTTCCTTTATTTATACTTTGAGTTTCTCACATAAGAAAAACCATACAGTATTTCAGCTTGTGTATCTGATTTATTTCATTTAACATTATGGCCTCAAGGTGCATCTATTTCCTAAGAATGAGTCAAAGTCTTCTTGAGAAAACAGAGTAGTACTCCACTGGGTGTAAATATCATATTTTCTTCATCCATTTGTACGTTGATGGATATGTAGCTGCTTCCAAGATTTAGCTATTATAACACAGGCTGCTATAAACATGGATGTACATGTTCTGTGTCATTTAACACAGTGTTTTTAACTCTTTGCTTCTTAAAATTTCTAACCATGTCTGGTAAATAAATACCTACTGAGTAATTTCAGGAATACAAAAAATGAATGAAAAACAAATACTAGATAATGTCAGCCTTTGTGTATGGATATCTATCGTATCTTTGCTCAAAACAGAGCTAGTAGCAGATTTACACGAAATAAGTCACTTTGGTGTAGTTGAGACTATCTTGTCAGAAAACCTCTAATTCTGTGTGCTTCAAGCCAAGGGAAAATTCTCTTTACAGAACCCAATAACCCTGGAAATACTATGTAATGATTTTTTTCTTTCAAGAATAGATATATTGGTTAACCGTATTTTTTTTGCACAATGCACAGTCTCTGACTTCCTTTTAAGAATAGGTTATATACCTGCCACACATAAAAATTCATATGAGCTATAATTTTCTCCCTTAGACATCCCCTACAGTTAGAAGGCATATGTGGCTGGTTTCTGGGTTTTTGTAAAAGACCAGATGAATTTTAGCCCTATGCTGTTCCAAGTAAGGTAGAGAGTATGGTAATTAGAATGCACAATGGTAGAGAGTATGGTAATTAGAATGCACAATTTTTGTTCTAGGGGAGGAAATAAAAAAGTTTGAAAAAAGTCCTCATTCCATCACAACCCTATAGTCCTTTCATGAGACAGATTTTCCTCCTCCCTGCAGCTTCCATCTACGATAATACAGCTCACCTGGGCACCCCTGGGAAGCTGTGCCTGAGATGACCAAGTCTCCACATGTCATGTTGTCTCTGCTCCTCTTAGCTGCTCCCTCAAACCCATGCATCTGACCCACCCCTTGTCCCTGAAAAGCAGCTCGTCTCTTTGCTTTTATCACACGTGCTCACTTGTCTCTCTTTTTGTTTGTTTTTTTGTTTAGAACAAAGTGATTTTTTTCATCTGAAATGGATGGAGGCAGACACACTTCTCAGGGCAGGGACTACAGAGACACAGAGAGAGACTGGGGACTTATTTAAAGTTGAAAATTATTCAAGGGCAAGTGCAAAATGCCCTGAGGTGTGGAGGAGAAAACTAGAACTGCGATTAATATTTTTGAAAAGAGTTTGAAGTTTTTTGAGGGCACAGGCTCAGAATAAAGACGGAACAAGGGAATACAGGAAAGCAGAAAGTTTTGAAGACTTGGAATGAATAAAAAAGACACCAAAGATGCCAGACGAGACTGTACAAATGTGCACTCTCTTCTTCCAAAGAAGCTTATCCCCTGCCTAGCCCCTCCTCTCCTCCCTTGCCTGTCTTCTGCAAGGAGATACTAAATATGGTGATGTGGATTCAGATACAGGCTCTGAGGACAACCAGGCAGCAACTCATTATATTTCTACCATGTCACATTCTAGTCATTCATTTGTCTACCCTAATTTTCATCAGCTAGTAGGAAATATTACTTATTTACATTAGCATGGGCTAGGCTCATACTGGGATTTACAGCTGCAATCTCACATGGTCACCTCTCAAAAATATATTTCTTGCTCATGCTGCATGCTCAGATCAGCTGGCAGATTGCTCTATGTCCATAATCACTTCCATTTCTGATAATCTGAGAGAACCCAAGGCCTCAAGATCCATCCAGCAATGCAAAGTCCTCTGTCTCTGCTAAAGGAAGAACGAACGTCAGCCTCAGCCTAGGAGGGTGGTATGTCTCTTTTGCTTGTGCATCACTGGCCAGAAATGGCTTGTGAGCTTGCAAACTGTTTCCAGCATCGACAGGAAATTGTAGCCTTTGTGCCTGGTAAAAGTAAACAGATATTGACTAACCTTAGCAGTATTTACCACCTAGATACATAAGGCTATTGCAAGGATTATGTTGGTTGGTGTCGTGCATGGCCTGATTATAAAGAATGTGTCCAAAGCCAACAAATGCTATTACTCTGCCATCAACACTGTCCCTTTGGCTTCTGAATTACTCAAGGGGCTAGAGATATAGCTCAGCAGCACAAGTGCTTTCCTGGCAAATGCAAGGTCCTGAGTTCAATTCCCAGGACAAAAAAATCCATATAGAATTATTCAAATAACATCATTCTCCTAACACTGCCAAATATCTCATCCAGAGTAGGCATGTATTCCAAGAATATTACATTCCAGGCTTCATCACTTTATAGAGGAAGAAATGCTGGACTAGAAAGCCTGAAAAGAGGACTCCTAGGCTCTAGTTTTGTAGAGCAGTTTAGAGCCTTGTACCCTTTTGCAAATCACTGAACACAGTTGAGCCAGCGTAAAAGGGATCACCACTGAATGGAAGGACATGTCAACTTTAAAAGTATCTATTTGAATTCCAGTTCTAACTCTGTGATTTCATGGCAGTAGAACCGTATGAAAATCATTCTGTCTTTCTGGAATTTGGTATTTTCATCTATAAGAGGGATAGTTTAAAACAGATTATCTAATGCTAGATAGCAACGTGGTATGTCTTCATCTACCTTATACCAGATCTGACATCATGCTGTTTTTCCTTCTCTAAATCAAAATGTCCATGCAAAGTAAACATTTTGAATCCATTCAGGATATTGGGGCAGTCAGGACAGAGAAACTAGAGTCCTAACTAAAGACAATTATCCAAGAAAAATCTCCATAACTGCTTCAGAATGCAGCAAGAATGACAGGATAAGCATATTCTAAATGAGAGGGAGTATTTTGAGAGGGATTAAGGACAATGTGTCTTTTACTGTAATACTTTTTTGTAAATTTAAACATTTATCATAGTTTTTGACCACATCCTTACCTGTTCAAGAAGGGACCTCTGTTCACTGAAAATTGAAGTTTTCAGTTTCCTATCCAACATTACACCTCATGCCCTATCTTCTATCTAGTTAATCCCTCCCTGAGACTTAGACCACTTAGCTCATGTCACACTAGGTGAAGAACAGTAACATATTAACAGAAATGTTTCCAAGTTTCTCTAGCAAGGGAAGGATGTACAAAATTCAGGCTACAGCGGAAGTGTTAGGGGTGCCCTTAACTATCCCCAGTACAGACTCCAATTTTGTCTCACACCCCCCAGACACATAACTTAGAAAGTATCTCTTTCCTCAAATACATTAAGCATGAACTTTCTTAAGCTATCACAGGGCAGCAATGTCTAAAGAGAGGGAAAAAGCTGTCAGATCAGAATGCGGAATTAAGGAGTTGGAAACACTAACAGAGGAAGGTAAACTATCCTTCACTGACTTGTGCAGAATAAAAAGACTTCCAATCCCTAGAATCTATGAAAATGTGATGTTACATGGAAAGGAAGAATTAAGATCATCAGTGGAATTGAGTTGATAATTAGTTCACTCTACAATAAAGATACTGTTCTAGATTAACTGGATGGGGCTAATCCAATCAAGAGTGTACAATGAAATAGAAGAGGGAGACAGAGGACTCCATATTGGTGTGCTGCTATGTAAGGAAGATGGTACCAGACAGTACTTACTTTAAAAGGAAGGTGGTTATCATCCAAACAATGAGCACAACCCCTAGAAGCTAGAAAAGGATATCAGAGTGTCCTCCAGTCTCTCCTAAAGAAACACAGTCCTGGGAGCTCTTTGATCAACTCAATGTGATCCATTTCAGACTTCTGACCTCTAGAGCTTCTTATTTCTAGAATACAAAAAGAATATTGTGTGGCTTAAGTCACTAAATGTGTGGTAATTTGCGACAATGGTAGTAGAAAATTAATCTATGATGACATATTCTATTCTATGATGAATAATTTCTGGCAGGAAGTAAGTAGAGGAAGTAAATTTCTTTTCATAGAAATACATTCATTAGTTTACTATTGATAGATAAGCAAATGGCCATGCAATAACTAGAACTTTTCTGTAAACTATGAAATGTTCCTGAAATTTTTATCAGTAATTCTGATGCAAACCATATAAAGAAAGAAATGACGTGGACGCTTCTTTTGGGGAGAAGCAAATAATTGTTTGAATTCAGAACTACACTAAATATCATTTAAGATTTTGAATACATTCTGGCACAAAAAATCTCAAACTTAAAAGCATACGTGCTGAAACCAGAATATTTAATTACGTCATTTGTTCATTTTGTTGACCTTAGAAATAACCACCCAAACCTTGGGATTACTTATAACAATAACTACCTTATGTAGTTATGAAAAGTAAGTAGATTATTTTAACATGAAACATATAGCACAGTGTTTGTTATAAAATAAATGTGCAAATGTATGATGTAAATAGTTATATGTATTACGCTGATATATATGATGCTATATATCAGCAGAAATTTCATTATGTTGGCACTGAAAACAGATTATTTTGTTGATTTTGTAAACACTTTATTAAACAATTGTTTGTAGGATGTTATAACATTAAGGTTGGGTGGCCCCAGTGAAAGAATCACAGTCAATATTCAGGTACCACACAGTAGGAAAAGCCAGGTAAGCACCAGAGCTGGAATCATTTTGCCTTTAATAAGGGGTATTTCTGCCTCAGTGAGCTAGAGATTCTAGCAACATCTGGAGCTAGTCTGCAAACCCAGCAGGTGTCTGTGGATTCCAATGACTCCCATTTGTACTATAAGAGAAGAGAATAAACTATTGAAATCAAATGAAAAGGAAGGTATCAGAAACACCGACTGTTCTGTCATTACTGAGACTAAAGAATAGCTAAATTGCTTCCCAATGTAGCATCACAGATGTTAGTAACTTGCACCTGTGAATATGTGTGAGGGAGTGGGGGATACAGAAACAGGAATGTGATGAGAAAACTAGAGATCTTACCAAAAGTAGAACTATTAACTGTCACGTAGAGTTTTAGATGATAGCTATCTGAAGAATTATACTCCTTGCCAAACTATGATGTTGTCAATTGCAGAAAATATCTTCTCTGTGATTATTTCTCAAATAGTAGACACTCAACAAGTGAATGCTATTATAAGCACTCAATTGAGTTAAAATGGTCAATTACTATAATATATAATATGAAAGTTATGGTTGAATAACTTATGAATGTGCTATATATTTTCACCACAACAGAAAAATAAGATAGATATAATATCTATATTATATGCATCCCTCAGGAAAGTTATGAGACTTTGGATCATAAAATCCAAATCTCCACAAGGATATTAAGCTATTTTGTTGTTAAAGCCATGCTTTACTGAAGCAAAAAAAAAAAAATATCTATGCAAACAGTGGGAGATATTGCCCTCAAATGTGTAAATGGAAGTATCGAGAAAATACCTTGAGCAAATGAAAGAGGTGAGGAATTTGGAAAAAAAAAATTGTGAACAGAAGATGCCTAAGAGACAGGACCTCTAGCCAAGTGGGTTGTAGATGTTGGAAACCTTTAATGCTAACAGTGATGATGTTGGGAGCTCTGGCTTTGAAGTCCTTTGATAAAAGATGATGGTACAGTGGGATAGAAAAGAAAGCAAGAAAAATGAGTGAAAAGATGATGGATTAAAAATTAATGACCTTTCATTTTGTAGGTACCATGTAAATCCTCAGACAGTAAAAGGAATGCCAAAAAAGATACAAAAACTAATGTAATGTGATCTTGAAAAATATGTCAGTGCTTCTTTCTAAGAAAGTTTTAGGTTAAAACTCAGACCTATTACATATGCATGGAAGGAGATTTAAAAAGACTGCACTAAATATTAAATCTGTTCTCTCTATGTTGTTACTGTAAATTGTGCTCAATTTTTCCTTATCATTTTATATATTTGTACATTTAATTCTGAAAGATACAAAACCCCACCTTCCTTGTACCCATCACTCATTAGCTGATGCTATCATTTTTTTTTTCCTAAATCAATAGATCCCACTTCACTTTGGGACAAGGTCCCAAATTCTGTACAATGCTTGTTTCTGTCTGCTGAGAAACTGGAGCCATGAGGTTCCAATAAACATTTTGGCTCTTACAGAGTTTCTATTCTTCAAAAACCCTTACCAATGGTCTGTCTGCTCTGACACAAATAGTGTATCCGTTTGGCGTTAACAGAAGGAAACATGCTCCAAGAAAACAAAATACAACTGCATTTTTCACTTACAAAACCAAGTCATTTAAGGTACTGAACTGCAAACATCTCTCTGAGGGTCTAGGCAGAAATTAAATACCATTTCCAGTGTTCCGTGTTCCTTTACATACTTTCAGATTTCTATCTGGAAATATTTTCTTTCAGCCAATAGGACTTCCTACTAGAATTTCTTCCACATAACCATGAAAACAAAATCAAAATCTGAAATTTTACATTATTATAGAATGTTACCACCATCTGATCTTCAGACCTCATTCAGGAAGAGGTTCCAGTACACATTATTATGGCGAATGATAGAGGTGAGGAACTAGGCATTGCATTTAGTTGATACGGCTTTTGCTTCTCTTTCAGTATGAAGTAATTCTGCTGTCTATGTTTATCTTGGACACTTTGATAACAATAAATAACTGACAACTGATTAACAGTGCTGTGTAAAAAAACCTAGTTTTTAAATACTAGTTACTCATAGCTAATCAACACTTGTCACTAAAAACTAGTTTTATACAACTAGTTAACCAGTGCAAGTTACCCATACCTAGTTAACTAATTATGCACAATTAGTTGACAGATATTATTTACACAGAACTAGTTAACTAGTAATGGTTACCTATAACTATGTAATACTTGTTATCCACAATGACTTACCAATAATTTAGTCAATATTAGTTACCCACAACTAGTTAACCAATACTAGTTACCAAAAGTAGTTAACCAATAATAATTATCCACAAATGGCTACCCACAAATAGTTTACTACTAGTTATCAACAACTAGTTTGCCTGACTAGTTGACCTTTAATAGTTACCAATAACTAGACAATACCAGGGAACAAATCATAGCTATCAGCAACCATTTAAACATTGCTGATGATGCACTGCTAGTTAACCATCATTAGCTACCCACAACTAGATACCAATTGATAATTACCCTGGCTAGTTATCCATTTCTAGTTACTTGTTTTCAATTACTAATTACTAGTTACCTACAACTAGTTTTTCATTGCTAATTACCCATTACTAGTTACCCAGAACTAAGGTAACTAGCAATGGGTAATTAACTGTGGTTAAGTAGTAATTTTTAACACATTCATGACAGTGCTATAATTTCTTTGTCTCCCTGCTGGGCAGCTCTAATTTAAACTCTTATCACATGATGTTAAAAATCTAACCCAATCCATTGCCACCACTGTGAGATCCCAGTGAAGAGTTTGGAGGGCAGCCCCTCCCATTGCCTCGCTACCACTGAGATCTAGGCGAAAATCAATAGCGTTCCCCTACACAAACAACAAACTCATTAAGAGAGAAATTAGGGAAATACATCCTTGACAATATTATCCAAAACAATGAAATACTTAGGAATCAATCCAACAAAGGAAATAAAAGATCCATATGTTGAAAATTACAGCACTCTGAAATAAGAGATTGAAGAGGATA
>PVJX010015356.1:0-20582 GCA_004027295.1 Dolichotis patagonum | reverse complement strand
GGAACAGTGGAACAGAATACAAGATGCAGACACAACTCCAAACACTCAGTCACCTCATCCTTGGCAAAGTGCCCAAACATGTACACTGCAAGAAAGATAGCCTCTTTAATAAATGGTACTGAAATACTGGCATTCTCTCATGCCAAAGACTAACACCAGACCCAGGCATATCATCATGCACCAAACTAAAGTCAAAATGGATCAAAGATTTAAGTTTTAAAATAGAAGCACTAAATCTCTTGGAAGAGAAACTAGGTAGGAATCTTGAAGAAAAAATCAGTCCCCCCCTCCAGATTAAAAAAAAACAATCCAAACATGGGCATTTGAGATGAATATATATTTTTCAGATGAAGAAATACAAATGGCAAATGAACATATGAAAAAATGTTTATCATCACTGGTCATTCAAGAGATGCAAGTTACAACAACATTTCAATTCCATCTCGCTCCAGAAAGAATGGTTATCATCAAGAAATCAGTCAATAACAATTGCTGGAGAGGCTCTGGGGAAAAAGGAAACCTTCTCCACTGTTGGTGTGAGTATAGACTGGTGCCCTCACTGTGGAAATCAATATGGAGATTCCTCAAAAAGCTAAGATTAGAAGTTTCATTTGACCCCACTATTCCCCTTCTGGGTATCTTCCCAGAAGAATTAAAAACATCATACCACAGCAATATATGTGCCCCCTTGTTTATAGCAGTACAATCTGTAATAGCTAAATCTTGGGAACAACCCAAATACTCATCAGCCGAGGAATGGATAAAAAAATTTGATATTTTTATACAAAGGAGTACTAATTGGCTATAAAGAAAGATAGTCTTGAGACTTTTATAGTTAAATGGATGCAACTTGAGACCATATTCATTAGTGAAATAAATCAGTCTCACATGTATAAACATCAAGTTGTCTCTCTGGTGTGAGAAATTGAAAGAGTAAATAAGGTCTAAAATGTATAATACATATTGTGAAATGGGAAGAAATTGTTAAAATTAAAAAGGAACTAGGATCAGGGAAAGGGGAATGGAAGGAAGGGAAAAGGGAGGAAAAATGTATGCTAGTTATTCTATTAGTGGTTCTTAGTTCATACAAAAGGAAGGTTTGTGCTAATAGTGATTGGCAAATTTTTATGCCCATATCATGTACTCTGAGTGACCACTTTAAAGATAATAATATGCAATGTAATAACTATTGTTATTATCCTATGATCTTGTTATGAAATTTGGTTTTATTTTTTCCATAAAATAAAATAAAGCTAATTCCACAGTTCTTTTATTAATACATCCCATCAGTTTGAACCACCAGCAGTATATTCATGACTGCCACATCAGATGAGAGTACAAGTGAATCTAGTTATTTGTATTTTTTCTTTTGACTAATAAAATTAACAAAACAGGTTGTCCAATGTATGTACCACTGGTGGATAAACATGTTCAAATGAGACCCATCCAGCAATGAGACACATGAATTAAGGCTGATCATGAAAACA
The DNA here is from genome assembly GCA_004027295.1 of Dolichotis patagonum. Taxonomy (NCBI): domain Eukaryota; kingdom Metazoa; phylum Chordata; class Mammalia; order Rodentia; family Caviidae; genus Dolichotis; species Dolichotis patagonum. The sequence goes on along the minus strand of PVJX010015356.1, from coordinate 19,095 downwards.
TTAATGTAAAACACTAAAACAGAAACAGTCACTGTTATTTCTCAACTAAATCATTACTGGACCTAATTGCACATTTTTCTTACCTGATTTCTTTGTTCTTGGTAGTTCTTGCATTTTGTGGGGGGAATATATATATATATGTAAATAATATATAAATACATATATAAATATATATATCACCTACTTGTTTTTCAATTTTAAGAACATTTCAATTTTGTAAGATTTTCCCACTGAAGTATCAAATGCAGAAAATGGGTGATTATTCAGATGAATCTGTAATTACATCTATTCAGAAGAAAAGCTCATGACCTTCAGATGAAGATGCAACAGAGCGAGATGAGTGTAATCTGGTGGTCAGTTCACTCAGTGAATGGAGTGTGGGTGTGGATACCAATTGTAGAAGATCAAAAGAAAGAATGTCAGCTAATAATAGGAAAAAATGTGATACAATATGAGCACATGGAACTGCGAAATGCAGAACTTTTAATTAGAAGCATTAATTGCAGTAATCCCTTGGTATTGTATATTACTTATACCCAAAACTGCACTCAAAATTATAGTTAAAGAAACAGGTAAGTCATATGGTGCAGCTTTAGTGCAAAAAGAAAAAAAAAATCAGCAATCCTGGGAATCTGTTTACAATTAGTGTGATGAAAATTTTTATAGGTAGATTATTAATTATTAATCTGAAAATAATATGTATGCCAACAAACATATAAAGAATGCTATACAATGAAATCTCTTTTTAGCTATGTTGTTTCCTCTCTCACACTATGTGCAGAATCAAGGACTCCTTGAATAAATTCATAAAAATCATAGAAGAAATTGTTAGTGTATTCAAGAGTACAATAAAACCTGGAAGAAATGTAGTGATAGATGAAAGTATGGTTTTATGGTGAGGACACCTGCTTTTGCACCAATACATCAAAGGAAAATGGCACAATAGGACAAAATTACATAAATTATGTGTGTCTAATAGTTATACCTGTCATTTAGATGTCTGTGTCAGAAAAAGTGCAAATCCCCTGACACATGGGCATTCTTAGGATGGTCTTTTGAAAGTAATATTATTTGAACACTGCACATTATACGCACATAGTTATTATTCCAGTATAGCCCTAGTACAAGAAATTTTACAAAAGAAAACTCATTTTGGCAGCACAGTACAGTCAAATAGAAAACTTTTCACAGCGCCAGCAAAGACAAAGCAAAAATGCAGTGAAATCACAAACTTTGAAAATCTTTCATGTGTAAAATTTATTAAAAGACTGATAAAAGGACTGTTTGTATGTTGAAAACTTGTAAACATCCTATGTGTATACCAATAGGAGGAAAACCTAGAAACATGAACCCTGATCTTGTCTCTGATTACAGTCATGCAAAGAAAGTCACTGATTTAACAGAATAAATGTCATCACATCACAGTTCCTTAAGGAAAATATGAAGATAGTATAAAAATTGTAATACAGCTAATTCATGGTACAGCAGCTGTAAATGTGTACTATCCACACCACCAATGAGGTACTCTTCAAATTTCCTTGCTAAAATTTAGAGAATTAATTATTGATAAACTATTCACCTGTGAAGAAATGCCAAGGTCACAAATCACCCAAAAACATTCACTTTATAGAAGTTTTAGGATCAGCAAGAAACACACACAGGTAATGTAGCAAATGTTATCTGAAATATTTGAAATATGAATATGTGCCATTATGACTGCTAAAAAAGCCAAATGTATTGACATGTTGCACACTCTACACGAATAACCTGCCTTTATGTATAAAATATTTTAAAGCAGTTCATAAATTTATATAAATTTCTTTTTATTTAATGAAATGAATGAATTGATTGATTATTTTAACAATTTTTAAATGGCATGAATAGTATTAACACATATCTGGACACCAATCGATTTTAAGAAACCCACTAGATTCAGTTCATTTATAGCCTTTGTATTAATATTATTAGTAAAAAAGACTGATTCAAATGACTGGATTCATTGGTACCACCAGTGGTAGAAGCCGCTCGATGGGACAGTCATGCATGTAACACCAGCGGTTCAAGCCAGCGGGAACGTGTTAAAGGAACGTGTTTAATTTGATCATAGTTTCAGGGGATTCGGTTCATGGTCAACTGACTCCAGGCAGAAGCCGCGTGACAGAAGGAAAATGCTTAGCTCATGGTGGAGCAAACTGGTTAGGCTCATGGCAGCCAAGAGGCAGAGCAGGGAAACAGTGCCAGAGAGGAGGTGGTGCGGGACCAGGCACAGCGCCTGTTACGGCATCTATGTAAATGCCCCCAAAGCCTCATGCGCTCGTAGGTGTGTGATACTCACCAGTGGGTCGGTCCACCAAGGAGGGTATAGTTGAACGTGATGTTGGGAGGTGGAGCCTGGTGGGAGGGGGCGAGGCAAAGGGCGGGGCTGGCAGGGGGCGTCTCTCTCCTGCTTCCTTTATCTCTGTTTCCCATCACCCTGCCACTAGACATTTTTCCTCTGTCAGGCTCCTCTGCCATGCTACTCTGCCTTGGAGCCAGTCAACTGTGAACTGAAACCTGTACAAACTATGACCCAAAGTAAATCTCTCTTCCTTTAAGTTGCAGGTACTGTATCAGTGACAAGAAAGTGACAAAGACAGTGCCCAAAACCACACTTCCATCACTCACACAGACGCACCCAAGGGTGTGCTTTACTGATCCTCTAGTTAGCTCCCAAACCAATCAAGCTGATGCTGGGAAGCTTAACCAATGTGCACAGCACACCATTTACCCATTTATCATGTATAATCCAAGCAGCACACCTGTAATCCCCACATTCTGGGAGGCAGAAGAGGGTTAACTGTTAATTGCAAGTTGAAGCTCAGCTGGACAACTTTGTGACTTAGTAAGATCCTGTCTCAAAATAGAAAATAAGAGTTGGGATTTAGCTTAGTGAATTAAATCCTCAGCAACACAATCAATCAATCAATGCAATGTACATTCTGACTTGCTTTGTATACTCACCTAGTTCTGTAAGCATCACCAGTTACTTTAGAATATTTTCATCAGCCCAGCAAAATTCCTTCATAGACCTAACAGTCACTTACTCCACCCACCATAGCTCCAGTCTATCTCCTGTCTCTGTGGCTTCTCCTATTCTAGATGCCATGGCATAGCTATGGTTGGAGTTTGTCTCCCAAGGATTCACATATGGAAGGCTGGCTTCTCAGTGAGGGGCTGTTGGGTGGTGCAACATGGAAGAACTGGGCTTAGGGGAAGGCAGTTAGGTCTTTGGGAACCTTGCCTTCAGGCTAGATTAATGGAGGTGTCCAGGAGCCCTAGTTAGTTCTCTTAAGGACATTTGTTATAAAAAGAGCAAGAGTGGCTCCTTCCCCGTGCCTAGCTTCCCATATCCTCATGTGCTCTCTCTCCCTCTTGCACCCTGTCCCACATGCTCCTAGTATGTGATGGCATCCACCATAACACCCTGGCACTCTGGTCTTGCATCTTAAAACTGTGAGCTAAATAAACCTCTTTTCTTTATACCCAGCCTCAGCAGTTTTGTTATAGCAATAACAAACAGACCTGCATTTCATATAAGTAGATCCATACACTCTATTATTTTGGGGGACCGTCTTCATTCACTTAACAATATTTTTGGTTGGTACTGTGGTATGTGACTGCAATCCTAGCATTGTGGGAAGCTGAGGCAGGAGGATCATAAATTTGAGCCCATCCTGAAAAGGGCCTAATTCAGTGATAGCAAACCTTTTAGACACAAGTGTCCAACTTGCAATCCAAAACACACTTATTTATTGCATAGTGTCAACACTGCAATTTAAGTGGAAGATGGAGGTTTTAGTTTAGAAAAAGTTAACTCGTAGCTGAACATCTTTTGTCTTAAAAGAAAAACAAATAACACAGGTACCATAGGTTCACCACCATTACCTACTTTTAGTCCCTAGTAGTGCATGGAAAGAGATTTTTTTTTAAGTTTTCAAAATTTATATATCAGCACTTAACTCTAGCTGTGTGTATATGTGCTTGTGTGTGTGTGTGTGTGAGTAGTGAAAAAAGAACATTTTCTGAGGATCGGTAAAGGAACAGATGATTTGCCTGAACCTAGCATCTGTGAAATGGGTTCTACACCATTCAGCCATTGAAGAAATCTTTACTGAGAATCCACTTTTAGATTTTAGACACGTGATCAAGGATGAGTGATATAGAAACAAGACATGATACCACAAATCAAAATCCAAGTTTAGGAAGTTGGCCACCTTAGCAAAAATACCTTCTTATATGGTAAACTTAATGGTACATGGGTGCCATTTTTGTCTTGTGGAAATCCTGTATCATACTTATTGTCTCATTTTGATTGGTTGTATTCTGTTTTCTTTTGCTTGGTTTTATTTTGTTCAAAATTAAAAAAAAAAGAAGGAAAGAAAACTGACCTGTTATCTTCAAGGGCCAAATGCTATACTCGTTTTGTTTCCCTGCTTACTTTGAATAAAATCATGGTTCTTAATGGGAGGAGCAGGTATAAGAATATCCAAACAGTTTAATGATTGGAAGTTACACAAAGGAGAATTTACAACCAAATACGTTGCTGCCCAGGGCCAAATAGGAAGTGATTCCTTTCTAAAGACATCAGGAGGGTATAACAATTGACATGATTCTTGAAAGATGTGTAAGAGATTTTTTAAGCAAAGCATTTGGAAAGCAGTTTCTTCCTACATTCTGTATCATAGCTTTTGCATTTAATTGTAACTTAGTGTTACTGACTGATAAATAAAATACATGACTAATCAGTATCTTGACTGAGAGCAAGTGAGGCCCGACTCTTGTGTCTTCTGAATCAATTCAGTTCATGAGGGAGATCCTGCAGATATCTTCCTGCAAGAGGATATAGTTCATGAGATCACATCCTAGCAAAGTATAAAAGCCACTTTATGTATACTTTGTTAGAGTCCTAACTTCTGTGGTTTTGTTTAATTCCACTGTAATCTTCCAAATTGAGATTTCATTGCAGTAATAAGATAGTCTATAACAATGCTTGAATAGACTTGCTACCTTAAAAGTAGTTTTGATTTTATTGATTTTCTTATAACATTTGTAATTGTTCCAGTTTGTTGAAGCCTTTTTTCTTTCTCTCCTTTTGTATTTTCTAATTGCTTTATCTCCCAGAGTCTGTTTGCAGCTTGTTGATCTTTCCCTTTATTAAGAATGCATGTTGCAAAATGCATGGTTTGGCATAGGAAAGCAAACTCTATTATCAAAAATTTTATTATGCCTTCTATATACATTTCTCTTTCATGAAAATGCTACAAACTGCCTTTGCCCTTCACTTTCTGAATACTTCTATTCTTGTGAAGAAGAGTAAATCATCTGTTATGTTCAGCACTTCATTCTAATATTGCGGTATTAGTGTTTCAAAAAAATTTTTAACTTGGTTATTTGATCCACTTTGTCGTTTTTATGCCTCTGCATTAGTGTCTGTGTTTCAACACATGACATGAGTAATCTTCCAAGGTCACTGCACAAAACTCAAGGTGAAGCCTACTTCCGTGTACATGCATGCATTCAGTAAACATTTGCTGAACACAAACTAACTGCTGAATAGGTTTCCAATTACAGAAAATAAAAAGACAACAAAGTCCTGGTTTTCTAATGTGAATGCTAAACAAAACTGCAAACGGAGTCAGTGCTCTCAATTTAAACTATACAGCATTTAAGTTCCAGTAATAGGCTTTGAAATCACACAAGTGTGTGTTTACATCCCACTATTTTATGGAGGATTTGGGGAAATTACTTGTTACATATAAGTCACGGTTCTCCATAAATTGCAGGTAATGACAATATCTCATTATTTTTGTGAAGATTGAATGAGATGCCACATGTACACTTCTAACCAGAGTGCAGGGTACACCATAAGGGTTCATAAGCTTTAGCTCCAGGTACACACTGAACCTGGGTTCATTATATTAACCTACAAGACTAAAAATATAAAATGCGTGCAGTGAATGTTTGCTAACACAAACCTGCCCAAAGATTCTGCCTGCTCTACAGTAAATCCATGCACCATTGGGCATTACATTACATTTTCTCACTTTAATCAAGGAATTCAAAATGATATTCAATGGTCGATAGGTAGAAGCATGAGTTTGTAACTTCTGCTTCACAGTCCAAGTCTCTCACAGTCACATCAACTTCAAATCATCTATTTACCTAAAGCTAAGCTGCTGATTAAGAAGCAGTCAACGAATGCACTGATACCCCTTAATTCCAATTTCTAGTTCAAGAAAACAGCAAAGATAATGAATCAAACTGTAGCTCTCAATGAAAAGATTCTATCTTTGACTCCTTAGACCCATTTTGGTCCTTGCCCTTTCAGCAAAATGAGTGACCCTTGAAGATATGCTGTGAAATCAATACAGGGTGCTTATCTATGCAGGAGTCTCCTCCATAACACTTCAAAGATATCTAATGATATAAACAAATCTAAAAATAATTATACTCTAGGAGAAAGGAGAATCATAAAAAGCTATAATAAGGAGTTCACAGAAAGTTACTAACATCTTTAAAATAACTACTTGGAAAAATAAGTCAAGAGAGTTGCCGAATGAGAATAGCCAGTTTCTAAAAACAATCAGTAGCTAATTACTCAGTTCTTACACATTCAGCGTTTTCTAAAATATCGTCTAAGACTAACCTTGGAAATTCTTTGTCCCTCTGGTAATAACCTGACAAGAATCAGTTACAAAAAAAATAAATACATAAACCAAACTCTACAAAATTAATGAACTAAATCAAATTACCTGGACATGTAGGTGAAGTTATATAGCAGCAAATCTTCAATGTAAGACACAGAAGTATTGTGAGCACAACCTCTAGGGAATTCTAGAATGAATTTACTTAGCGATAAGGTTTGAGGCTGATCTTGTTACGGGTATCATATAAACTCACATGCCTGTAATCCCAGCACTCAGGAAGCCAAAGGAAGAGGATCACCAAGAGTTCAAGGCAATCTGGGCTACAAAGTAAGTTCAAGGCCAACATGAACCGCATAGTGAAATCCTGTCTTGAAAAGACAAAAAAAAAAGTAGCATATAAAAAACTTAAGAACTGAGTATAGTTTATATAATTCTCTTTTTCTGAAGGCTGATATTTACTATTATGCTGGTAAATGCCTCTTTATGGTCAATTCACTCCTCTGGCTCATGTCTTCCACCTCTGCTGTTTATTGCATAAAGGAACGGTTCTGAGACTACTCACAGATAAATCTTCCCATGGACGGAGATTTTTCCCACTACCCATTATGTGCCTATCAAGCCTCAGCCAACAATTTATTACCAGCTGAAAAAAGGAGGCAACGATGTAAAAGACTGAACTGCTTTTATGGCTGTGTCCATATTTCTAAAAGAGTAAGAACCTTTATGAAAGAAATTTATCCTGGAATCATAGAAACCACCATTCATTTGGGGTAAAGTGAACTTGTTATAAAATATTGAAAACAGAATCAAATGCTATGAGGCTGTCATACTGTTTTACTGCCAGGAGCTATTTTAATCCCCCTCGGTTACCTTCTGCCTCATCCAAAGTAATGCTGTGAGCCTGCATGTGTAGACTTCTTTGAACCCCACAAATATGGTGTAGGGCTAATGTGTGGCATTACAATACTAGGCCCTGGTATCATTCTTATTCAAGGAAAATCCTCTCTGCATTCTGCAGATGACACATTTAGTGATGTTTGCATTTTTATTAGACTTGGAATGTAGTGTGGTGGTGTAGCAGCACGAATGTTTACCAAAGAGCCAGAAAACCTCGACTTTAGTCCTAAAACATGCAAGATGATGTATTTTAGGATTTGGACAAGTTGTTTAACATCTCTATGCCTCATTTCCTGTACATATCCAAAAAGAATCTAGACTAAGTGACTTCCAAGATTCCCTCATTTAGGTTTTACATTTTTTGAGTCTGTATTTGCCAACAATATACCTCAAGAGCCAAGCTGTCTTCTCAATACCAAATCCCTTAGGCAGGTACCAGTGAGGAATTCAGACCTTTGAAAACGCAAGTCAGCATGGAATCTTCTCTGCAGTGGCTCTCTTAATCATTAGAAAGTCCTGTTCCTCTTTCTTTGCCTCACTTAAGCCAGTTAGGGCCTCTATAGTGACTAGAAGGTGACTACTGGGACAGGGTGGTGCCTAACTTGCTCGGTCCAAGACCTCTTATGTGACTAGAGCACTTTCCCTCAAATTTATTTTGGTGTGTGACTCATTTTCCTCCTCTACATTCCACCTATTAATTGGGAAGGGGTCCACCTGTTTCCAGATGGTTACTACAAAATATCCCTGTCAGTAACCAAATGACCACATGAATAAATTATTTTTGCTTTCTTAACTATTTTGCTGGTCCAAAAACCTGCTCTCCTGTCAAAACCATATGCTGAAAGAAAATAAATCAACATGAAGACATTCCCACATCCCCACATTAGTTGGAGTATTAACATACCAAGAACAAGAAATCAACCTACATTACCAGCCGTGAACAAATGAACAGAGAAAATGAGGGGCATATACACAATGAAGTAGTATATGGCTATATAAAAAAATCATGGGATCTTGTCATTTGAGACGACATAAATGAACCTGGAAGATATCGCAGCAGGAGCAATGTCATGCACAAAAAACAAACATTTTCATTAACATTTGGAAACAAAATGTGCGATTGCATAGGAGTTGAGAGTACAACAGTGATTACCACAGACCTGGGAGAGTAGGAGGGCAGTGTGGTGATGGTGGAGAGGATGGTCGATGGGTACAATGTTATAGTATTATGATTAGATAGGAGCAGGAAGTTCCGGTTTTCTGAAGCAAAGCAGTGTGTATATAGTTAACAACCACACACTATAGATCTCAAAAGAGCTACAAGAGAGGATTTGGAATGTATATGAAGAAATGATGAAAGTTTGATGCAATGGATATGCTAATTACCCTGAGTTTATCGGTACCAAATATACCAAATATAGATTCAACACATCACATTATACCTTACAAATATGCATACATAGTGTCAATCAAAAAATTAACTATAAACATGTGGTCTTAATTGCTGTAGTTTTAGAATTACTTCCAGAAGCAGATAGTCCCCAGCTTTTTTTTCAAAGTTGTTTTGTATATGATAGGTTCTTTGTAATTCTGCATACATTTTGCCATCAAGTTACATAATTATAAAAATGTTAAGCTACAACTTTGACATGGGATGTATTAAATTTAAAGATTAATTTTGAGAAAATTATTATCTTAATAACTTTGAATTTTTCAATCTAAGAGTATCATAGAATTCTTTCTGTATTTATTTATCTTTTTGTTTCTTCATGCATTTAAATCTACTTTAATTTATCCCAACAGAATCTTGAACTGCTAAGTATTTACACATGCAAATTTTTACCTAAGAATTCTTTAATTTTATTTCAAAATTTTAGTTGTAACAGATACAAATACAATCAATTTTTGTACATTGATCTTATATCTTGTGGTGTATCTAAATTCACTTACTAATTCTAGTAAAATTAGTGTACCCTTTTGCGTTTTCTATATATTTGACCCTGTGTCTGTGAAGAAAGATAGATCTCTTTCTTTGTTTCCAATATGTTTACATTTGGTTCTTTTTCTTACCTCATTGTGCTTGCAAGATCCACAAGACACTGCCAAATAAAAATGATAAATGTGAATATCCTATTTGGTTCTTGCTATTCAGTGAAAATCTTGCAATCTTTCATCCTTCGATAGGATGAACTTTTCGTATTCTTTGTCTTACTTTGGCCTAGGATGCACAGGTATGCATGAATGAAGAAGAGGTTGGAGCAAGCACATGTATGTTTCCACATGTCCAATGACCTCTGTTGTATCTACTAAAAATGTGTCCAAGTCAGCCTCATAGTACATGAAAGAGATGTGGAGCAAAACCAAGTTGGCCTGGTCAATGCAGCCAAGTCCGTCACCCAGTGACCTGCAAAATATCAGCAAGCCAGAAACAGCAAAACCATCTACACACTGCAGGTGAACATAGGTATGTAATTAAATCCAGCTGAGATCATCTGACCCAGGTCAGAGCGGCTAAAACTCAAAAATGCATTTGTTGATTTATGCTGCTAAACATTGACTGTTAGACAGCATTATTGTGGCACTAGATAGCTGATGTAATAGATTAATAGAAGCCTAAATAAATCCTATCTTATTCAGTCCAAACCGAAGTATCATATATGGCTCTTTTCTGGGGGGCTGCATCAAAGAGAAGGTCATAAGCTATTAATATTTTAAATGAATAGTTCATGCTCAGAGCCTCTGTGGTATTTTTATAGTATCCTTGGAAACAGGATTTATATGGATGGGGCGTGCATCGTTAGAGAAAACCATAATTTGATAATACCAAATAAATTAGCCCCATTGTTGGATGCCAAGAGTGTTTGTCACCTGCCATGGCTCCTTCCACAGCTCCAGAAGCAATCCCCCTGCACTGTCCTCCAACAGGAGAGAATGTTGGCAGTGGAAATGCAACATTTGTCTTAGGACTACAATTTCACAGTTGAGTAAGGAACAAGCATGAGCAGAGAGCAGCCAGCAAAGGAATGACAAGCATGGCAGAGCCGGGAGAGCCCGGTCACCTCTTCTGCATCCTTCCTTCTTCCCATATTATTTTACTTGGTACAAAAAAAGTTTTTTTATGAAAGTGGACTTCAAGCCCCAGTGAGGTAGCAGATACAGCCTCTAACTTCCTCCCATATGACTAGAATCCAATCAGCAGGAACATGGAGCTTCCATCTCCCTGTTAATCTCTGACTGTGTTTGTGTTTTAAGGTTTCTTTAAAGAATAAGCCTCTCCTCCAAGCTTGTGCAACTGAAGCAAAGTGCAAACAGAGGACAGTGAAAGTGACATCTGTCAACCAGCAGTAATTAAGCAGAGATGTGTGGAGTTTCAGGGCTGTAAATGGTCTTGGTAAAGTGTTGATGAGCAGTGAAACGTCTGATTAAATTTTAAGCAGGGATAAATGGGCCAGCCCCACCATAGGATAAAGCTAATCGACTAGTAGAGTGAGTAAATTAAACAAATAACGCACCAGGGCTAGGCAAGAGACAAGCTGGTGCAAGTATACCTCTTCAAAAACCTACACATGGGCTTCGCAAGTGTGATACTAAAGAACAGATTTTCTGAAAGCACCCCTAAGCTTCTTGGTGGGTCACTGTGCCGGAAGTTCATGCACATGAAGAACAGAAAATTGGAATAGAGTTCCAGCTATGTGATATTTCTCGCGCTCTCTTAGCATCTGCCAGAACACTACCTTAACTGAGGGCAAATCACATCTCTTCTTTGGGTGTCAGTTTTCTCATGTATAAAATAGGAGTTAAGATTACAGATAGTCTCCAACACCTAAGAAACAAAGATGTAAATTTGTTAAATTATTTATGTAAAGAGACAAAGTCTCCTGTCTTTGCCAAAGCCAGAAAAAGTCAATGTACTGATCCATGGTGTGCACTGCACACCCTTAAGCACTACATAGCAAACTGCAGTGATACGGGAGAGGCCCCTTGGTGATGCCTCTGGAGACCCTTCTTCTATTGGACCAATCAGACTTCATCTTATCTGGTTTGAGTGATGAGTTTCGTGTACATTTTTTTAATAACAGGCTAAGATTCTGATAGTAAACAAATTTTAAAAAATCACTAGATTGATTTTTCTGACCTTCTTTTCACACAATTTATGGGGAAGAAGCAAATTTGAAGCAATCACAGGGGTCAAAGGAGAGGAACAGAATAGTGAATGATGGCTTGCTATAATCTAACAGGGCAGCTCATGTGCTCTATCCAGTGATATAGTAAGACCAAAGACAGAAAGTCTCCTGGGCCTAATAACTAGACTTCCAAATTTGTACAGGAACATAGGAGAGCACTGCTTCAATTGTTAGTGGCCACAAAATGCTCACAGTCTTATGAACCAGTAAAAAAAAATTACAAAATCTAGAATTCAGTAGGGTCCCAAAGATCACCAAATCCAGAACTTGTATTTGGTTTTTCTTTTGCTCTCTTAGCACCTGAAATTGAGAGTTCAAATATTTGGGGATTTTTTTTCAAAATATTTATCTTCTCTCCTCTATTTCATATTAATGATCTTATCTCACATTTCATGTAGATGTAGGAAATACAAATTCCCACAATCACCACCCATGAGTCTACAAATGTGTCAGCACCTTCACCATTCCATTTGTTTTTAACAAATCCTCTTCTTGTCAGAAGTTTTGGATTCCCTTCTCCCTTGAGTCTTCAATAACACAGTTCTTAAATTATTCTTTCTCTTTTATATTAAATTATCCTCTCTGCCTACTGGATAGATTATTCCCATCAGCAACCAAACATGCTCTACTATTTTTCACTATTCACACCACCCCATAACATATAGGTTACTTCTTTCCTTTAAACCTTTTAAAAGTTGTGTATATACAAAAATACAGACAGATAATATGCAGGACTTTAAACACCATTTACTTCAAATACCATTTACATAAGTAAAGATGGAGGGGGTGGGGAGAGGGAGAGGGAGAAGAATAGGGAGACGGAGAGATACCCTCCTCTATTTATCTCATGCGATATGACATTGCTCTCATTTTTAAGAGTCTGGATGCTTGGGAATGATTCATATTGTTAAAGCAAGAAATCCAAGAGAAAGAAATAGACCAGTGTTTGCATCAGTTCTCAAAGCTGACATTTTTAGAGTGCATAAACATGCATTAGCTTTGAAGGGCAGAAATGGTCAAAACAGAAATTGAATTTTCAAATTTTAGAAACTACCTTTAAGAACAATGAAGCTTGTAGTTTCAAAATAGACCCTTGCTAGAAGCTACAGACTACAGTCATGGAGGTTTAATGTGAGCAAATTTTTCTCCACCTACCAGAAAGACAGTGGAAGACAAAAGCAAGTCTAGCTGGTTTTGGATATAAAGGAGACAAAAGTAAGGAAACAGGGAAAACAGTGATGCATATATAACTTGGCTCTTCATTTTGTGTCAGAACCATAATAGCTAATGCTATCTAAAATAACCAATAAAATAATAAAATCTAAGCTAAAACAAAAACAATAGAATTTACTTCTACCTTCTGTGACTACCAACTAGAAAATTTTCCATTTTCTTTACAGTAATATCATGTCTAGTAAGATGCTATTAAGTGGTAGTCTAAAATATAACTGAGAGATAATTTAGCAGGAAGAACCAAAGATATCACTCAAGTCTTCATCAGCATGCATAGGTATGGATGGTGTCTAGAAGCTTCTGTGAATTTTGGGGGAAGAAAATGAGGTCATTGAGTCTGTCATCTGAAGGCCTCTCAGGAGACTGCTTTTGTGAGCCAAGAAGAGTTCTTGTACTGGTCATTGACATATAATATCCCTAGCCATGGGCAGAATGGAGGGAGCTGCCAAGTTTTAAACTATCTGCTGTGTCAGCCAGAGCAGGGGATAGGGAAGATGTGGGACCATAATGTTATAATAAAAGAATTTTGTCCACTAGCACCAACACTCAACATCATTATTCTCAGTGACCAGATGGATTAAAGGATGTCTCCATGAAGTTTACCAAGGATACTCAAAACACTGTAATGTATTACACATGCATCAGTGGATGACTTTCCATATGTGGTCACATGAATGCAAATGCACCTACCTACAAAAGCCAGCATCTTCTACCTAGACAAAAAATAAATTATGGTTGAGTGCTGAAAACACACCAGGCTTTTTTATTGTACTCCATTATCTATGGTCAACTGCAAACTAGACATCTTTGTTTACATAATCTAAAGGCATCTCTAACTTAACACATCCAAGTATAATCCCTTGGTCTTTTCCTGTTTTGCATCACTTTCAGATTTTTATGTTCTCATTACATGAAAAATAGCGACTAATGGGCTCATGCATTTGGGCACTTGGGAAATATTCTCGAAACTTCTTTCACTCATTCCTTTTGCTAGAAGCCACAAATCAGTCTACTTCATTCTATTTCTACTGTCATCTCTTTGACTCTGATGCAAGTCAACATCAATTCTTGCCTGGGCTCTCTGCCTTGCACAGTTAATTCAGGGATTCTTCAATTTAATTGAGGAGGATGGTGATCTGGATTCACATGATAGAACTGAACTATGTGTGCTTTTAATGAAGGAAAGATATTGGAGAGTAAGTCTATCAGAGAAACTGGTTAGCCAATAGTGGCAAAGAAGGATGCTGATGAGAAACAATTTAATACAGCATTGCTCTGCAAACACCTGTGAAAGACTTATGTGTAACAGGTTGCATCAGTGGTGTGCAAGTAAATATTTACTGACTGGCTCTCTCAGAAAAATAAACAAGCAAAAGCACTTGTAGTATTTTCTGATTTCTACGGCATGAAGATGCTCCAGTCCATTTCAAGTTACTAATGGAATGTCACCAAATGCAAAGTTAGGAAGAAATTTACACAATCTGTTAATATAGATAAAAAATTCCTACATGATACCTATGGTTCACAAAATTTGTGGCTCACATGTTTTCAACTGAAAGCATGAAATCATGAAAGAGGATCCTACAAACAGTGACTGAAATCTGATAGGAAGAAATAAAAAGACTCAGGAAAAAAGCTGTGTAGCACCTGTAAAGAGAAAGTTCAGAATAAAGCAGGAAGCCAGAGATCACTGTGAGGGAAAATCACACACACACACACACACACACACACACATGAAGAAAAAGAAAAAGATCTAACAGATTTTGCATTTGTTTGATTAATATTTAAGGAGACTACACAATTTAGGAGAAAACTAAACTTGTAAAAAAGAATTAAAGTCCAAAATTTAAGAGACTGAATAAGAAACTTATTAACTTAAGGTTATATGACTAACTATGCACAAAAATTCATGTACTCAGTAAACAATAGTCATGTAGTAGTAATGGTTATTTTTACCATGTGTAATAAATTGCAAAGAAACACTGAACACAAAATAGTGATGGTAATGTCATCCTACATTGTTTAATTACAACAGATAGTATCTAAAAATGAAGTATGTTATTTGGAAAAGGAGGTAAATACCAGGAGGAATAACCAAAGTAATTGGAAGAGGTTACCTCTAAAGGATGGGAGGCAATAGAGCACAAGATTGCTATTCTTCGTCTAGTGAAGCCTAGTAGACAGTGTCATGCAGGGGTTAAAAGCATAGACTCTGGTATCAGACTGCAGAAATTTATCACTCAGAGCCTTAACAGCTTTGCCACCTGGGTGAATCACTTATTCACTGTAAGCCTCGTTTTTTCACCTGTATAACAGGAAAACCATTATGCTTGCACTACCACATTGACTTTTTTGCTTCATAGGATTACTTACCAGTAACTTCGCTAGACCTCACTACCATATTTAAAATAGCTTCATGATATCACTTTACACTCTCATGCCAAAAAATTTTTTATCCAAACTTCTATTGAATTTTATTTCATTCTTTGTACTATAAGCAATTCTATAATGGACATTTCCTTATGCATACATTTTAAACATTTTTAATCTTTGGCACACTAAACATTCTTAATCCATTAGGGTATAAAGGTGAAAATTTGGTCCACAAAATGTTTCTCTTCTTACCAATTACAATAACATTCTTGTCAATCAGTATTTATATAGTAATTCCCTATTACATGGAGATACTGACTTCATTTTCATACTATCAGGTAGTATGCTAGGGACATTAATTTGTATTACTTTAGGGTCTATCAGTAGCCATATTTCACAAATAGTCTACAACCAAATGTGCTCAGATTTTTCCTCATCATAAATTACCACGAAAGTCATAAGATACAAAGGATGTGAAATGAAAAGCTTGAATCTTGGGCCTGTTATTTAGTCTTTTTTATGTTCTTAGAGTTTAATGAGCACTAAGCACCTGGGCTGGTACTCCTATCCCTGGCGGTGGCAAAACACTCCCAGGAACTTTGAAGTCTGCCCTCTGAATAGATCAATTTCTGGGTCTTGTCTTCACATCTCCATTTTCAGTTCTTTGGTCAAGGATCCAGGGAAAGTGTGGTCGAAACTGTGTTACTCTCTCGTGTGGTGACAGACAGTGTCATGGGTAACAAATGAGCCCATTACCACTTTACAGTGCAGGAGACAGGTTAATCCTCTGTCAGATCGCTGTGTGCAGTGTCCTCCGCCTTGTTCCAATTACACGGGAAGTGATGGCACTTTCTCGCCCTCATCCTTTCAACACCTGCTGACATATATTTAGGGCATTGCTGGGCCTGTGAGCCTTAACCACTTTCTGCTCAGAAAGTTTCATGGAAAATAAAAGTAACAAAGACAGGCAAGGCTGAGATTCAGTGTTTTCTGGACTCAGACATTATCCATTTAAAAAGAAGAATAAGAGGAAGCAGCAAGACAGGCAGGAGGAGAGATATTATTTTCCCCAATGAAAATAGTTACTGAGATCTAGAAATAAAGTAATTGTTAAAGTAGAACGGGCCATAGGACATCAAATATACCACCAAACATTTTGATTTTAGTAACAAATTCCCTAGAAAACATAATGACCTGTCCAAGCTAGATTATGAAATATTTTCAAAAAAGTTATGCCCAGAAAACTGTTTGCCCTTTGTCATCATTAGCAATTCAGATTTCCTCATTTTTTCAATAGCTTTTTAGTCATTCAACAAATGATTTTTGAATGTCTTCCACAAAATTGCTACTTTAAGCACTAAGGGTTCTGCTAAGGTTGAAATATAGTGCTACTGGGAACATAAAAGAAAAAAATCTTAATTTAGCTAGAAGATAATCTTGTAGACAGACAACTAAAGAACAATTTATCAGCAGAATCAAAACATGTGTGTTCCAAAGCCTGCCTGGGGGACTCAGCAAGAACTTTCTAGAAGAGGTGACCCCTCAATTGACTTCAAAGAGGAAAGCGAGTTTGTGCCTGAGTTGCTTCCCACATAAACAAATACGTTAATTGTGTGTTAGTGTGAATAGCTTCAAGAACTGGCTTAAAATTGTTACATTTATTGCTTATTCTATATACCTTTTTTGGTATATGCCCAGTGTGAAGTATAGGACCACACCCACAGTCAGTATAAGAGAGCTGTCTCTAGATTTTGAGAACTCAGACTGGAAGACATAAGTAGCCCAAAGAAAGAATCAGAAAATTATATAATTTATAATACAGGTGAAGAAAAAAGAGATAAAATAATTTTTTAAAAGATTCAGAGAATCATCTCCTCAGTATGCATGCATTCTACTCCTCAGAAAGTCCTAACATGCATCTTCCAAAGCCTGCCTGTAGCGCTTTGGAATTGCCCTAGGACACAACCTCCCAGGTGTGCACCTGAAAAGTTATTCCATCAGTTCTCAAGAGCAGAATATCTGTGAGTCCTTAGCAATCAATATTCCCAATCAGTAGGAAATGGGCAATAAAGTAGATTGTATATGTCATGGAATGTCTACTATATTCTCACGTTGCTTAGAGCTGGGTTCATCCTACATTAAACTTTCTCCACCCAAGAAAGATTCTCCAAGATTCTGGCTATGCACAGCCTTTGGAGAAACTGATAAACTGTGGTACAGTGGGATGACTTGAAAGTCCCAGCTACTGTCATTGATCTTGAAATTGGAACTAAATACTTCTACTACTCAAAGATCCCTGTCATATGTGCTATTGCCATACCTGGGGGGGAGACCCAGACACACATCCCTGAGGGATCTATGCCCTTGTTTACCATGTCCTTTGTTTTACCATGTCGGGGGTTTGCAAGGAAAACAAGACAATATGGGACACATAATTCATGGTATTATTTTGTAATAGTCACCCAAGAGTTAAATATAAGATGTGCAGGAAATCTGTCTACACACTAAGACCCAAAGAATCCATCTGGGGGCCAGGATCCCACATCAAGGTCCTGCATGAGTACAGCTTAAGACCCAGAGCCCATAATAATGCCCATCACGAGTCCAGCCGGAGGCCTAGAACCCACGACAATGACTCAGGTAAGTCTCTTTCACAGATCTGCTCTGGGAAGACCCAAATGTCAGTGGTATAAACTAGAAAGTCAATGCCAGCGAGGTAAAGAAACTGTGCCAGTAGGCTGAGGGTTCCTCACTGGAACCAAGAAGCAATGCTCAAAGTAAGAACAAGCCCTCCCCCCAAACAAGAGTACCACAGCCATCCTCAGCAACAATGAACTCCCAAGCTCCTCTAACAATGAGAACAGCTAAGTTCCTATCAGGAAGCCAGCATGACAAGCTTCTCCTGTGGTTTGAGCACAATACTATCTACCCCTCCAGAACCAGGAAGGACCAGAGTTCTCCCAAAGTGAACCATAGCCATTCTCAGTGACAACAAGGTCCCAAGATTCTCTGACAATAAGAACAGCCAAGTTCACATCAGGAAAGAAGCACGACAAGCTCCTCTAGAGGAACCCACAGCAACAGGAGAACCAACACCACCAAACAATACCTCTCAACTCTTTCCCTCCAGTTCTCCTTTTTATCTTGGCAACAATCCTGAGCTGCCCCCCACCCCACTAGCACCATGCTGATTCAGTTCACCTAGTGTTAAATTGACCATCAGTTTTTAATCTGCCACACCCTTATCAAGACATGGTTATGACACTTGGCAATATGCTGTTAAATCATGTCATAGTAGTGTCAGGAATGCACTGAATATATTCTTTCCCAGCTGCCTTACCTCCTTGTGGCAATTAGCCCATTGTTCTTTCCAGTTTGCTGACTGTCCTTTGCATGCTTATGGGTAAGTGTGAGAATTCCAGTGTGACCAGCCAACAGCCCTAACTTTAAGTTTAGACACACTTTTTTTTTTATTTAAAAGAGAATAAAACAAAAGGGGGCAGTACAGAGCAGATCAGAAGAGGACAACATAGGCAACACAGTACTTTACATTAAGTCAACTGGACATCAACAGTATCTAACGCCATATCTCTTACTCTGCTATAGTTGAGCATAGTTTCAATTACAATAATATCAAACAAAACACAATAGTATAAAGGCATGCATATAGTGAAAGAATTCCAGGGCTTTCTGAACCGAATAACAGAGAATGATCAATGGGT
>PVJX010015355.1:0-42755 GCA_004027295.1 Dolichotis patagonum | reverse complement strand
CTGTCAGCTAAGATCAGCGACACTTACTACAGCCCTCTGATAGAGACTGTCAGGTCTTCCTTTTCTCTGGCCTTTTTCAAGCTTTCACTATGGTGCTACTCTGTCTCTGGCTTCCCTTGGACTCCTTTCAGAAGCTCTATCATATCTGACAGGTGTCTCCAGAAACCACTCTTTTCTATCCCTATTTTCCTCCCACTGGAAACCACCTACAGTTTGAATATGTGGGCTTAGGTATGCTCCTTCCTACCCTTCCTGACCCAAATCCTCCAGAACTGAAAGAAGTCCTTCTAAGATTTAGTTTCTGATTAGTCTGCTATGGGTTCCGAGGAGATAAAAGATTCTCTCCATTTTCACCCAAAATATTATCTTGGCAGTTTGGGCTCATCAACCCTTCATGTGTCCTGGTTATACTTTTTCCTGAGGTGGTTAGTCTATATCCCATGGACCAGATAATAGGTATGCTGAGACAGCTCCTGTCCCCATGCCACAGGTTGCTGACAGCAAAAACTCTAGCAAAAATGGTGTCTGATTCTTGCTGGGCCTGAGGGATCTGCTCCCTGCATGTTGCTGTTCCATTCTATCTCCTCCTGAGACCAGGTACAAGCAAGTTGAGCAAGCTCTTAGGGGAAATCTTTGGGTCACATCTTCCTCTTTCACATCTGTCCCAAACTTCTTTGCCCACCCCTTCTACCCTCACTCCCAGCACTTACTATGCTCTTGTAGATAAAATTCGCCAAGGTGAGGGCAGCTCCAGACCGGAAATATTTTCGGTAATTCTTGCGAGCCTAGCAGGAATATATGACAGGAACCAAAGTGAAGACAAATTCCAGAAGAGTTTCGGCTGTTTTTTTTCAACTACACTAGGAACCAAGCAAGCTAAACAGCTGAGACCGTAGTAGAGAAAAGCAGAGCCCTTCTGCCCAATCAGATATACATTCTAAAACAAGCATCACACCAGGGTGGCCTGGGTGCCAGCAAGACTTGTCCAGCAGCTGGCACAATCCATGTGTGGGAAGGAAGCCATGTGTGGGAAGGAATCTTGTGGGAAGGAAGCCCCTTTCCCACTCCCCATTACCTTCCACCCTCTCACGAAAGCCTGGATCAGCAGTGCTGATGCCTTCATCTTCCCATAGTATTTCCTTTGCTGTGGAACACATTGGTGCTCTTAGTGAAACCTGCATCCTAAACCATCTCTCCCACTCTAATAAGAGTGAAGGGGATGGGACTTTGAGGGTAACTGTACCCTGTTGCCCCGAAACCAAGCAGAAATAAGGATTTGACTCTTCCTCATCTGCTGGTAATGGGTACGGCAGCGCCAGCCTCGGTAAATCTTCTGGATGAGGGTAGCCAGCTGCTGGAGCCTCAGGCGCCTCTGCTCTTCCAGGTAGAAAAGCTGCAGAGGGAAAGGTGAGGCAGAGGGGTTGGCTTCAGAGAACAGTGTTCTCTTCTGAACTCCACAGGAGCAGAAGCTTCCCAGCCAACATCTTATTTGATCACTCCAGCCTTCGAAGAGCTCTGCTTCAGGTGGAGGCCCTCAAATGGGACAGCATACCTGACTCCCACTGCTCAAGGCAGGGAGGTGGACAGAATATAGTTCCCAAGGGAGAAGTCCTGACCAAGAGGAAGCTGCCTCACCCACTATCCATCCCAGACTATAGATGCTGTCTTCCCTCCAGTCTGCTACCCCACCTCCCAAATGCAAGTGCTCCCTCTGACTCACAGTCTTGGGGCTTCTGATGAAGACCTTTGTCTTCCCAAAGGCCAGCTCCTCTGATGACAGGCTAAGATCCCCCAGCACCTTTTCCACACCCTCCCTATAAAGATAGAAGGGAAGAAGCTAGAGAGGGGAGCCTCAGGAGACTCCTCTTGCATGTCCTCCTAAATCTTCCAGCTCTAGGAAATGACCACTCTTTCCCCAAGTACTCGTTCAGCAGACATGCTCATTCTCTGCTCCCCTTGTCCTCCCCAAAATTGTTCCCTGCACTGCCCTTTACTGCTTCCCAGTCTCTATATTGGATCTTACCGGTCTCCCTCGTTCCAGTGAGGCCAAGTGCTCTGGCTCAGCAATCGGTACCTTTCCAGGAAGGACTTGTAGCCTTGGCGGTGGGCATAGCCTGCCCGTCGCACCCGCACATTCTCCAACAGCCCAAGGTAGCGCACCTGGACTGCCACCAGCTCTGAGGAGAACTGACCATGCTGCTGACATTCATTGGGCTTTATGCACCTAGTGGAAGGTGGGACAAGGCACAGGCCTCAGGAGGCCACACCATCGCCAGTGGAACCATCCAGGTCTCCATATCCCCATTCTGCACACATTCCCCCTAGTTGAAAATTTCAGTGGAATGGACATGTTGGCCTTGCTAGTTTCACTCACAATGCTGGCACATACATCCCCACCCACCTACAGGATGCCCTGCTCCTCATCTGGCTGTTTTTCATAAGGAAATGGCCTCTGAAACCCTATACCAGACACACTCCCATGAACACATTCTATAGTGTATGGTATCAGCACATGCCTTGACAAATGAAGCATGTCCCCTCTGTGCCCAGGTTGTCACCTGATGTAGTTGGGGTTCTTGGAATACAGGCTTTTCATGAGGATGGCCACAGAACTCTTGAACTGAGACCCAGCAGTTGGGGGACGTTTGAGAGATGCCTGCTTGGGATCTCCCTCAGAAAACAAAGATCGAAGGAGTGGGTGCTGGGCCTTCCACATGGCCTGGGACAGGTCTCGGAAGAGTAGATCATTATTCTTGTCAATGAAGCCAGTTACATTGTACATTACCTGCAGAGAAGCAACTAGGTTTGGAGCCCCCGTGACTGTTACAGCACTTGGTCCTCCCTCCCAGGTTAGTTGTAAAATATTCTCATCTCTCACCTCCCCACAGGCCTCCCCTACTGTCTTCAGCCCTAATCTTTGCCCTGCAGCCCCACTACATTACCTTGCCTGCATAATGGTAGATGCGGAAGCAGCTGAGGCCCATGCTGTGGTCATACTGATGCTGAGCATTCTGGGTGACTTTGCTTTCATAGTGACTGTGCTTGGAGAAGAGCTGGTTCAGCTTTGCTAGGAAAGTGGAATCACTGACCACCCCAGGCCGCAAGCACTCCTCATCCAGCATGGCCAAGATGCCTCGCTGATTCTGGACCAAGGGAACAAGATCAATGCAACCTATACCTGGTCCATGCTGCTCCTTGGCCCTCTTTCATTCTTTGCTTGCCTTTTCCATCCCTTTCAAACAGGACAGTCAGGAGAGAGACAAGGGAAAGATGTTCAGGAAGTTTGGAAAGGGAAATTCCAGAGGCAAGATAAAGTAACTCACATGCTCAATGAGGTTACAGATGATGCCATTGTCAAAGTAGTCCACCTTTGTCCACGGTATGCCCTGGTATGGGAAGGCATCAATCACAGAACCAGGTCTATGTCAAGTCTCCAAATATTTACCAGACACATCCTTCCTTTTACCTACTCTACAAAGGACCACAGAAAGGCCCATAATTCAGAGGTGTCCTTTGTATGGTTCTGTTTATGTCCCCATCCCTCCAAGTTTGGTGAAATATTTGTGGGAAGGGTGTAGAACCAGTGCACCTGTGAGAGAAGGTGAGACAGTGCAGAGCACTATAGGTGCTATAGGGTGGGAGGGAAGCATAGTTTTCTGGGGGCAGGTTGAGATAGAGACTACCCCAGTATGAGAGGAAAGGAGCTATGTGCGTGAAAGAGTAAATGACCACAACACACCTGCAATAAACTGTAAGACTGGAACACACCATAGAGAGTTTATCATCAAACAAAGATTTGATATGCCTTCAAAGATTCCCTGAAATTCTGCCACAACTGTTTCTTGAGAGTTCATCAGGGAACATCCCTGGAAGGGTTTAGATAAGTGAGACTCTCAAGCATTCACACTTTGAGGTAGATTAGCTTCGTCAGAGAGTTTTTCTAACACCTAGCCATAAAAAAACAGGGGTTTTCACTGAATAGGGGAAACAGTGTAGAAACTGGAAGCCATGGGGTACTTCTGGTGAGGAAGTCTAGAATCAGGGTGCCATACATAAAAGGGATGGCACCATCAGCCAGTGCCGGAGGAGACAGAATTCTGCGACACTGAAAAAGAACACAGAAAGGGATGTGGTAGGGTGTCAAACCCAGGACAAAAGTCCCTTCTAAATTTGGCTCACTGTCTGCCATAGGCCAAGCACAGCTGTCACTTCTCTCTTGTCAGGACTCTCTCCACACATACCCTTTCATCAATCTGTCCCCTGCCTAGTCTGGCCTGGAGTGGGAGGCTGGGGACAGAGGGTGGGGAGCAGACCATTAGGGCTACTTAGGAATGCTTAATGCTCAGCTGTGCAAAGGAAACTGTTTCATTTGTCTTACCTTCTGGGGACAATTTAGAGGAAGCTGTGATCAAGGAGAAAAAATTTGTTCTGAAGTCTAGAAGTCATTTAAGAAAGAGGGGGAGAAGGATTAGTTTACCTCTCTCTTATATTCTTCTTGCTCCTCCTTCAGGGTCAGTTCTATGAACACCTGCTGCAGCTTCTCATTGCAGTAGTTAATCACAAATTGCTCAAAGCTATTATTCTGAGGATCAAAGAGAAAGACCAGCTGACATAAGACCCTTCCTCCTTTATAGCCCTACCTTTTCTCCCTAACACTCCCTTTGAGCCTGCCTCCAAATTCTTTTTTTTTTTTTTTTAATCGGTACCGGGGATTGAACTCACAACCAAATGCTTGCAAGGCAGCTGCTTATGCCACTGAGCTAGATCCCCAGCCCCAGCCTCCCAATTCTTAGAGAAGCAGGTTGTTGAGGTTGATGAGTCTCTCTCACCTCCAGTATCTCAAAGCCGTAGATATCTAGGACTCCCATTACCTTCTTTTTTTCCCCAGTGCTTACCTGAAGAGGAGGAAAAGATAAAAATCTGAGTACAGGCCTTATATGCATACAAGGCCAGGCCCTTTAGGGACAAAAGGGGTCAGAATAGGGGAAAACAGAATTAGAATGAACTTGAACAAGTTGGAACTATGATGTCTTATTCTTCCTTCTCCTCTATATACTACAAAACAAACAGATGAGGAAATGGGAAAAGGAAGATACAAATAAATGTCAGGATGGTACACCTATAGTAAGAGGTAGAAAGACATTAAAATCTCTCATCTGGGAATGATAGTATATTCCTGTAATTCTAGCACTGCGGGAGACTAAGGCAGGAGGATCACAGATTCCCATACTGGGCACCTTAGCAACTACTAGTGAGATCCTGTCTCAAAATAACAAAAAAAAAAAAAAAAAAATTAGACTGGATATGTAGCTCAGTGCAAAGGTACTGAATTAAGTTCCTAATACTACACACATACACACACACACACACACACACACACACACACACACAGTATCCTCACAGGATAATAACCATCCCTTATATTTGTAGAGCACTACAAAAAAATTCCATGTCATTTAATAATCATAATCATATTAGGTATTATTATTTCTATTTCACAGATGAAAAATATCACCAAAAAGAAAAAGCATTTACCCCAGTTTAAATTCAAATTCCATCTTATCCTGCTATCTATCAGTAATAGCCATTATACATACACACACACACACACTGTATATATATATATATATATATATATATATATAGCACTTTTATGTAGATAATTATTTAACAGCTTGTAACCAAGGTTGTAGTTTACTGGCAGAATATGCACTTAACATATGCATGGACCTGGGTTTAGCCAGGTGTGGTGGTGCATGCCTATAATCCTAGCACTTGGCAGGCTGAGACAGGAGGATCACTGCAAGTTCAAGGCCAGCCTGAGCTACATAGTAAGACTGAGGCCAGCCCAAACTACATTGCAAGACTCTCTCTAAAACAAAAAACCAAAAAAACCAAAACAAAACAAAAAACCAAGGACCTGCGTTCAATCCCCAACACCAATAAAATTAACAAATTCAAACTTTCTTGTATATAATTCATATACCATGTATAATTTGGTGGCATTTTTAATTATTTGAAATGTTGGAAAATCATCACTACTACTTAATCCAGAGTATTTTCATCATTCCAAGAAGAGAACCTAGTTTTTCCCCTGGGGCTAGGGATATAGCTTAGAGGCATAAGCACCTGCCTAGCAAGCATGAGATGGTCAGTTCAATTTCTGGTACCAAAAAAAAAAAAGCCTTTTTGGTTTTTGGGCTAGGGATTTAGCTCAGGGGCGTAAGTTCCTGCCTGGCAAGCCCAAGGTCATGAGCTTGAAAAAAAAAAGTATTTTGCCATCCCTTTGCCCCCTAGTCACTGGCAATAATTGATCTACTTCCTATTGCAATAGATCTGTCTATTCTATACATTCATATGAATCACACAAAAAGTAGCCTTCTATAACGGGTTTCTTTTACTCAGCATAACATTTTCAAAATTCATTAGTTTTATAGCATATAACAGGACTTCATTCCCTTTTATAGCCAAAAAAATTCTGTTGCACAGATATATAACATTTTGCTTAACCATGTATCAGCTGATATATACTTCGTTGCTTCTACCTTTTGGCTATTATGAATAACGCTTCTAGCCAGACGTGGTGGCACATGCCTGTAATCCCAGAACTCGGGAAGCTGAGGCAGAAGGATCACTGTGAGTTCGAGACTAGCTTGTGCTACAAAGTGAGTTCAAGGCCAGCCTGAATTGTGTGAAACCCTATCAAAAAGACCAAAAGAAAAAAGAAAAAAAGAATAATGCTTCTATGAATATGTACAAGTGTTTTTGTGAGGATATCTGTTTTCTCCAGTGGATATCTGTCCACTGTTTTAGTGGACATGGCCAAATTAGGAAACCAAGTCTCATGATCTTGAAATTTAAAGACCACATGAATGAAAAATAAATGGATCAAGTTGTTGAACTCAAACATCATCAATGTTTCCACAACATACTACTGGAATGCTTGTACTCCCCCCGCCATCCTCCTCTCTCTATTCATCTCAGATACCAAGGAATGGGGTTGGTGGCCAGGGTGAAAAGGTGAAGGAGACAGAAGGTGTTGAGGCAAGAGGACAATTGCTCACCTTGATGCTCTCGTTGATTCGATTTATTAGCCAGTCAAAGAGGCGGCTGTAGATGTTCTTAGCCAGAGCATCCCGAGCATACTGAGCCTGGGGGTAGTGGGGGAACAACTTAGTAGGGAAGCCACAAAACAGACACAAGGTAAGCTCCCTTTAGAAGGGCTTTTACCTGGATGACACTCAGCACAGTGACCACCTTTTCTTTGGCTGTTTCCATGGTCCTTGAGCACAAAGCTCTTTCTAGGTCCTCGGGTTTCAAACCCACAATCTTTCCAATCTCCTGAACACCTAGAATGATAAGGAAATACAGGACGGCTGAAGAGGAGGCTCTCTCTCCATGGCAGGAAATATGAGGGCACTGATAAGCAAAGCTGCCTGGAAAACTGGTTCCCTGAGTCTCAGTGGGAAGTTGTTACAGCCAACCCAGACCACCACCATAGACAAATGCAGAACTAAGGAAAAAGGGAGATTTGGGTCCTTTGAGTGCACCACCTACTTTGATATGAGCATAGGTGTGAAATAGGTGTGATTACCCACACATGCAGAAGAATCAGCTGAGACTCTGAGGAACCCAAAATCCAGATCCACCACATTTCACAAATCTCATTCCTATGTGTTTCACTGGGAATTCTTAATGAGCCTACTGGGGGAGAACTCAGAATTGAGCTGAGTGAGACTGCATCAGGGGGAAACTGATTATTCTGGAAACTGTAGAATAAGACTCAAAGTAGGAGATTCAGGGTGGGGACTCCATCAGGGTGGCACAAACCTCTCCCATCATGGATGGCACTTCCTGGTATCCCACTGGCCTGGAATTCATCTGTCAGTTCCACATTCCCCAGCTTCAGGACCAGAGCAGTCACTTCTAGTACTTGTTGAATTTCCTCTTTGGAAAACCCAATCACAGTCATCGCATTCTTGGAGAAAAAGTAGAAATCAGGCTAAAAGGGTGGTGCCAGCCCAATGCCTCCCTGCTCAGACCTAAACCCTGGACTCAGGGGACACCCCAAGCCTGTCCATACTTTGTTGCCCACCTGTACAGCTCTAAAGTTTGAGGCATCATCTATGCCATCCACTCTGGACACTTCCTGATTCAGATAGGAATAGCCACTTGTATCCCGCTCAAGCTTCAGGGCCTCTGGGAGCAGCAGCAGGGGAGAAAAGGGTTAGTACTCAGGTCACTGCTTACTAAGCCTATAAGGAAAACAAGACTCACAGGGACTCTTGCACCATAGAGGTTTCCAGGAGGAGAAAAGCAGTTAGGCACAGGCCCAACATGGAATAACAAGAAAGGAAAGGGACAGATCCTTGCAGCCAGAAAACTATGGTTCTCAGAGCTAGAGGGGAAACTGAGAGTCAAACTCCAGCCAGGTCTCGGTCCCACCTGAACCTGCAGTGATACCCACCCAAACTCACCTCTAGGCATAAGTATCCAGGCTGAGGTAGGCTCTTTCCCAGGACAAGGCAAGGGTTCTAAGTTGTCTGCTCCTCTAGCTACCTATACAGGCTTAAGGCACACTGTATTGCAACCTATATACTCGCACAACTGCTACCCCTAGAAGCAGACAAGGGACTGTGTGTTCTTTGAGAACATAGTCCATGTCTTACTCAACTCTATCTCTAGAGGCTAGCATAATGTGTATCATAGCAGATACTCAAGAAATGCTTGATGGGTAAATGAATGAAACTTCCATATTATGGTCTAAGAAAGTCACGGACAGGGTCCAAATGAGGCAGAGAACAAACCAGGACAGCTGCAGATAGTGCTCCTTTAACACTTACAGCATCCTACTTCTCTGCTGAACTGCCAATAAAGCCTCTTAAAGTGGAAGATGGAAGGTAGATGGGGTTGAGGGTTCTATGTCTAAAGCCAGCTTGGCGAAAGAAGAACCCACGCAGAACAGAGGAACAAATGCAGGGAAGAGGCAGAAAAGGCATACCCTAGCAATCAATCCCAGGAAAGGAAGAGAACAGAGGAGTTGAGATTTGTTCCCAGCAATGGGTTTTGAGGTTCCAAGTGAGGATGCCAGCAAGAAGAAATCTCAGGCCCAAGGAAAGGAGGGTGCAGGGCCCAGAGGAGCCCGAGATTCTGGGGATGGAATGGAGATTTGGAATGCTTTGCCATGTGTCCAGGGCAGGCACGTACTCAGCAGCTCTGCATCTGCTCCAGCCAGTAGCTGATAGAAGATGTGGAAGTTCCTTTCTCCTTTAAGCTGCTTCACCACTCGGGATTTCTCAAGCAGATCTGGCAGAGAGTTAGAAAGTAACCACCTAAGGGTCTGAGACATACCACAGTGTCCCTCTAAAGCTGCCCTCAGCTACAACGTTCCTAGCATTTGGGAAATTTCTTGAAGTCTAATGTTCCTCTTTCCAACTGGGGCAGATGAGCAGGATGGGCAATGGGGAAGGAGAAAGAGAAAGCTCATCAGTAGTCTGGAGGAGACACATACAGTTTGTGATGACGCCACCAAGTGGGGATCCTTTGAAGTCAAATTCAATATCCATGTATTTTCCCTTCAAAAAGAGACCAGAGAAAGATTTTGCTTCCTCCTCTTCTTGCAGCCCTATTGGAAAGGGTCTCTGCTGCACCCCTTTGTCTCAGCCTCAACCCTGCTCCTTCCAGCCTGGGACATGTTCACTCACAAATCGAGAGGAGTTGTTGTTGCGAATGGTCTTGGCATTGCCAAATGCTGCAGAGAGGAAGAGAGGGGAAGTTAGGCAGCTGAAGGGCGAGATGAAGTTCTACAGAGGGAAGAAAAGCCTTCTGGGGAGGACTTCTACCAGTCCTCATGACAATCTCAGAAAAGGAGCAGTGGTTCTGGAGCACTGGGGCAATTGACTCTGGGGACTGAAGGCAGGGAGGAATGGAGACAGCAGAGACCAGGATCCTCACCCTCCAGCACTGGGTTTGACTGAAGAAGTTGCTCCTTCACAGAGTTCACCTGCTCCCCTTGTCCACAGACAGCGGCCACGTAAGACATCACCAGCTTGCTAGCCTCTGTGCACAGAGAATCTCACGGGGACCCGCCCACAGTTGAACCATCCCCTGCCTCCCTCCTTAACTGCCTTCACCCAGCATGGCACACCCCTTAGAATCAGAAAACCTGAGGATGAGTTTCTGGGGATTGAGAGGAACGGGTAGGCCAGGCCTAGCTAGGGGACAGACAAGGTGGTGTTACAGAGGTGACCATGGTTTCCCCCATCCAAGTTCCTCACCAGTCTTCCCAGCTCCACTCTCGCCTGTGATGAGTATACACTGGTCCCGGTCTCGGTCTCTCAGTGACTGATAGGCCACATTTGCCAAAGCATAGCTTGAGGGAGGAAGTGGGAAGTGACTAATGTGGGGCCAGTCCAAGATATCATTTTTCACTCAACCCCCAGCTCTAGGTTCATCCACCTCCCCACATGGACCAGATAAACAAGAAGCAACAGGCCCATCAAGGGGCCTCCAGATGGCTAGAGAGGAAGTGGCAGCTGGAGAACACTATAGAGAGAAGGATAGAGGAAATCAGAATGCTTCATTGTCCAAAGCTGGGGCCTTCTACTCACATATGGGGCTTTAGTTCATAGAAGGTGTAATCTCGGTATTTGGCAATGAACTCAGGGCCATAAATGGGCAGCTGTTGGTAAGGATTAACTGAGATCACCACGTTCCCAATGTAGGTCTGGAACCAGGAAAAAGGTAAAGGGAATGAGGAGGGGCATGCGAACTTGCCTGACACACCCATAGTGCACAGCCATACCCATCGTGCACTCACATAAACCTCCTTGTTTTCAAAGCGAAGTTGAAGGTTCTTGAGCAGAGATGCCTCCTCCAGGGGTTCCAGGAGGACAAGGTCCTGTACTCCCACAGAACCTTCCATGAGAGGCATGTCAAGGGGCTGCATATCCTGGAAGTAAAAGGAGCAATTTTCTGATGCCAGATCAGCTTAAATGGTCACTAACCATGTGAGGGGAAGAGGCAAGAAGTGCCAAGAGCCCCCCAATCTACAAGTGCCTCCATACCAGCCCAGGCTAAGCAGCACATCAAATCTTTCAGCAGGAGGTAGGGAACCCTCTGCTGTCTGAGCTAGGGGACAGAACCACCTACCTCTGACCGCCTGGAGAAGAACAGTACCCAGTAGACAGCAACAGGGGAACAGCGTTGTGTCAAGGAGAGAAGGCTGAGGAGGAAAATATGAGCCAAGCTTTATGCTGCAGCTGGGTATACAAAGTTCCCCCTCCCACTTTGTTCTGAGGCTCTAGGCAGCAGTCAGATGTCCCAGCCACTCTCCCCTATGCTCTTGTTCAAAGCTCCTATTTTAGCCATCCCAAATACCTATTCTCAGCTGGAAATAGTGGTGCATGCCTGTAGAGGCTGAGGCAGGAGGACTGACATGAATTTAAGGCCAGCCTCAGCTACAGCAAGACGCTGTCTAAAAAAAAAAAACCTATACACATCTTAGTTCTTTCAGAAGTCTCTCTTCCCTGTGATTGCCATTGTAAACTTTGCTTTTAAATTGGGATTGAACAAGGTGGTAAGTGAGAGAACAAGAGATAGGAGTCCTCTATAAAAGACTGGAATTTCCAATAGAAAATGAAAGTGAAGTTTGCTTCCTCAGCAACAAATAGCTGTGCAGGCCTCTGGATGGCCTCTGCTTCTGTCCTTATTTTTCTGTCTCCAGCTTTTACACTCATTCCTGTGAACCTCTGGCACAGACTTTGCTCAAAGGGACACACCCTGCAGAATGGCTGCAGGGAGGGCTATGAGGCTGGGGCCCACACAGGGGCACATAATTGTTCCTTCAGGAAGAAACCCAGCCCTCCACAGGCTTTCCTATGGAACTACATAGGCTGGGTAACTGGGTAGAGGACAGTTACTGGTACAATGGTCAATGCCACTCCCAAATAGGAATGAAAGAAACACATTTTCCCATTCTCCTGCATCTCAGAACCTGGATGGGGGTGGGGAGAAAGCAGCAATGGAAGGAGGGGGCAAGAAGTGGGGATACAGACTCCCTTCCTCCCTCACTCCCCAAGCTCCCATAACTTCTTGGAAAGACACAATTGAGGAAGCAATGAGAATACCAATAAAAGCAGTCTCTAGACATCACACAGCATTTACCACAGGCCAGACAGAGCCTTAAACACTGCGCAGATAGATACTAACTC
Source organism: Dolichotis patagonum (assembly GCA_004027295.1). Lineage (NCBI taxonomy): Eukaryota > Metazoa > Chordata > Mammalia > Rodentia > Caviidae > Dolichotis > Dolichotis patagonum. The sequence continues at coordinate 30,543 of PVJX010015355.1, read as the reverse complement.
ATCTGATGCTTACAATGGAGCAGGTACTATTATTATTTTATAGTTTTCAGATTTTTTTTTGTTTGTTTGTTTGTTTTTTGGTACCGGGGATCCAACTCACAACCTTGCGCTTGCCAGGCAGGCACTTAAGCTACTGAGCTAAATCCCCAGCCCCAGTTTTCAGATTTTTTAAAAAAGTTGAATCTTTGAAGTAACTTGGCAAGGGAGAGTAAGCAGAAAGTGGGCTGAGAGAAGGCTTCTTTGGGTTGCGATTTGAGAACAGTGGAAATGTGAGTAGTTGGGGTCAGGGAAGGGGAAAAGGAAACAGGGTCTAGATGGAAAACCCCAAAGTCAGGTCAAGGCAGGACTCACCCAGCAGTGGAATGAAGCTGTCACTTCAGAGTCCCTTGGAGAAAGGTAGACGAAATCCCAATTTGTCAGGAAGGGGCCATAGGAGCCCCAGGCACCCAGTGTGGAGAGGTGTCTTAGTTAATGGGAGCTGTCCATGGTGTCACGTAAATGAGGAAAGAGGCCCCCCTACTCTTGCCAGTGTCCACTCTTCAGATCTTCCTTTGCACTGCCGCCTCCAGCCCAGGCTGCCCGTGCCAGTCAGGCCAGGAGAGGCTGGAGAGATGGCTGCTCAGCACAAAGTCCAACGCTGTTCCTGCTGAGGGTGTGGCTCACTTAACCCTTCACAGGCCTGTGGTACTCAGTCTCCCTCTAGAGAGAAAAGGATACCTGGTTGCCTTTAGCTAAGGGGCTAAAATAGAAGAGTTCTTGCTCCACTATCAACAAAATTTGGAAATGAGACCAGGAATTTGCAGCCAAAGAAAAGGTGTTCCAAGAAGTCAGAAATTCTGCCATGGAGGAAAGCAGACTAGGATGTCCTCCTAGCAAGAATAGTACCTTCTCCAAACCTACCTTTCCTATCTTACTGGGAGTCAGAGGATACTGAGATTGCCTGGGAGCTAAGCAAACAAAATTCCCAAATTTCTCTCTTGTGAATCAGGGCTCATCAGAGACCAAGAGATTGACAGTACTACTTCACATTTGTATGGACATCCCAGGCTCACTGAACTCCCACCTGTATCATCTCATTCACTAGACCCACCCTGAAAGACAAGCAATGCAGACATTCTATTCTAAAGAGAAATTAGAGCAAACACGAGGCTCAGAAAGGTTATACAGTGTGCTTAGTACCAGGCTACCACATCTCAGAACCAGGAACATAGTGCAGCTTCCTGACCCTCAGTCTGCCCTAAGTTTCAGCCCAAGTTCCAATGTTTCTAACATTAATCCTTATGCAGCACCAGGATACTAAATAAGACCTTGAAATGCTATTTCCTGGGAAATAGCCCGGTTTCCTCTGATAAATAAAAAGCTTATCAAATCCAATTTCCAGAGTACCCTACTGCCACCTACCCAGGAAAACTCCTAAACAGCTGGACCCTCTCCCAACTTCTTTCCCACGATTGCACAAAGAGCAAATTAGGCAATTACAGACACTTAACTAAAGATAGAGACTTGATTCTCCAACTCCTAGCCACAGCCACTTAGTTCAGGGTTTGAGCTCTGTTGCTCTGCAGAAGCACTCTGCATAAGCCTGGTCCATCTGCAGTCCATTATCAACCTGCCCTTAAATAACTTATTGATTCACTCTATTTGGTAAGCAAAGAAAGCAAGGAAGAAAAAGAGAAAGCTGAGTGCAAGTGACATCAAAACACAATCCTATGTATGCGTGGAGCAATATCACAATGTCTGAGGCAAAAGTGACTGTTGTCCAGCAGAGGAAATAAAATGAAGGCAATACTTTTCCACATCCATAACACTGTAAGCCTGGCAGAGCTGGTACCAGGTCTCATGTTCTTAGCCAGGAATCTGCAACTATTGGGGTTTATCTTTGTGTCTACTCATTCCTTCAAGAGCCTATACCACATGCTCCCAGGAGAAAAGTGAATCTAAGGAAGATGCAACCTTAGGCTTTAAACATCACAGCTATGACACCCACCCATACTAGTCTGCCTGGACCCACCTTGGATTTCCACCTGCTAGAAGATGTGAAATCTGAGCACTAAAACCAGGAAAGTTTAAATGGAATCTGTGGGCCATTCTAAACTAGAATGACGTGCTGATCCAAGTCAGCTTGCATTTCAGGATTTGTCAAAACATTTCTGGGGTGGAGAAAAGGTGGGGAGTAGAGAAAAGGAGGATGCAGCATTGTGAGGGCCTGATTTCTAGACAAAACAGAAGCAATTGGAGTTTGTTAATTTATTTCTTTACTGGCTCCAAAATCACTTTCCTTTGTACCCCATTAAAATGCCTAGTCGGGGGTTCGATATAGCTACGTGCTTGCCTGGCACGTAGGAGGTGGTAGTATAGTCCATGTAATGGTGAGGGAACTTTGGAAAATAACCAAAATGTTCTATATTACAACTGGTATGTATGGGGAGGGGGTGTCAATACAACTAACTTGGTCAAAACTCAGCAAATCTGTACTTAAAACTGGTATTTTCTTGTATAAAGTACTCTCCCATAAAGTTAACAAAAAAAAAATTAAGAGGAAACAATTCCAAATCTTTTGGTGATTTCTCATAAAAGCACCTTTAAACCAATTCATTCAATACTCCCAGAGACATCAACTTTTTAAAAAATGCTGCTCAATAAAAACACAAAAGTTTTCAAATATGATGCCCAAGATATTTAGTAGTAAAGGGGCCCATAAATTATTGCAGTCAATAACACCAAGTATTTACTATGTGCCAAGTAACAGGCTAAGTGCTTTACATCCTTGCTATTCAAGACAAGGTCCATACACCACCAACATCCAATTACCTGGAAGCAGATTAGAAAGACAGATTCTTGACCATTACTGTAGATACGGTGAACCACATCTGTATTTTAACAAGCTCCCCCAATGATTACTATGTGTGTTAAATTTGAGAACTACTTTACACTTCTTAAACTTTTCCTAACTTTACTAAAACCCTGTGATATTGCACATCTAGTAATAATGCTTTAGCTTTTTACTAATTTAGTCCTTAATGGTCATCTATGTCTCATTACCTAGGAAGTTACAAAGGAGAAAAAGAATGTCATCTGTGTGCACTAATCTACAAAAATTTATATATGATCTACATTTGGTTTTCTTATTGGTCTTCATCCTGCCAACTTTGTCTTTTAAAAAATGTACAATGGATTTCCAAGTAACTAAGGACAGAGAAGACAATACAGAACCCAGACGCTAAGACAAAAAGGAAATACTCAATACATTAAAGAAAAAAAGGAAGATAGCAAACTCCTATAGCAGAAGCTGGACTTAAGACATAATCAAAGCTTATATTCCCTAGCCCTTGTCTTACTTTTCTTGTTGCTGAGACAAAATATGCAACACCTAAAATTAAGAAAGGAAAAAAATAAAAAAATAAAAAAAACAAAGTAAGAAAGGAAAGGTTTAGTTCACAGTTTGTGGAGATTTCAGTCTAAACAGCTGGCTCCAAGGCTTGGCAGCATGGCACATGGGCAACAGTTCAAGGTGACAGAAGACAGCAAAACAACAAAAGCAAAATGGGGAGAACAAGGTTCTTTTCCTTTCTTATATTGTAAACAGCCCCACCCACCCCAGTAGGGCAGTTGTAGCACTCCCACCATCTTTGTGTCTTCCTCCAGCAGATATTTACCAAGCAAGGGCCCTGGCCCCCTGCTGCTGGTTAAACTTCTAAATTTCTTAAGTTGACACAAGGTATCAACCATTACAGCCTCTTAACACTCACTACTGCCCTAGTCCCTCTTGTATGTTACATAAATCTCCTGGTAGGGGTCCTCTACCTGGATCTTAGGTCCCTCCCATCCCAATGGAGACACAAGAGATACTTTATGTCATAAAAAATAAGAAAAGAACTAAAGTACAATCAGAGTAGCTTCCTGGACCAGGAATAATCTTTACTTTTTCTTGTTATAGCACTGCACAACCTGCTACTCCTGCAGGATTGGCCCTATGAGATCTGCATCCCAGGAAATCATTCGGTCCACACTTAGGATGGGGAGGGATGTTTAGAAGAGGGGAAACCAATGGCATGAAACCGTAGTCAATTACTGATTACCTGAAAACATAATATCCAAACAACAGCATATATTGATTAAGAGAGAGCACTAGACAGTCTATAAAACTTTATTAAAATTGGGTTCATTTACAAACTATATAATAAAAATTTAAAAATATGTAAGACATTTTTTCTTACAGAAACATGAAAATGAGACCCATTGCAAAGAACGGTCCCTGATAATTTTATTCCTTACAAACATTTACGAACATTTATTTTAAATATAAATGACAAATCTTTTATCTAAACACTAAGGCATTACCCACAGGCTAAAATTTACCCAGTAACTTCTTAGCCCTGTTATTTCAACATCAACTGCATACACATGGAAAACTGTGGCAACTGCAGTTTGTAACAGTTTCTTAAATTCACATTATGAGCTATTAACAGAATACTGCTTATGCAACAGGCAAGTTCAAAGAGAGTTCATTGTTTTCAAGTAGTCATTGAAAGTGCAAAAGAAGATGACACACATAGGTGAGGGGTGGGGAGTCTGTGTGACCACTCACAGCCCCACTAAAGCTGCAGTGACACTGGCATGAATCTGCTTTGTTTATCCTCAGCAGGTTCTGGCTCCTGCCATGTAAGGCACCAGATATCCTTTTCAAGGAAGTGAACTATCTAGAACCCAACCCAATAGCAACCTGAATCCATAAATTGTCCATAAGACACCAGTGGGTCCCACAATTGCATTGGTTCCCCTTTTAAAAAAAAAAAAATCAGTTCTGCCACATAGAAACAAGCAGAAGGTTCAGGTGCATCTGCCTTATACAGTGGCTATTTTATGTTTATTACTTGGTTTCAGTACCTATATAATGTAAGAAAACAATAAATTTATCCAACTCGCCTCTCCCTAGTTCAGAAAGAAGTTCTAGCATTTCAACACAGTCATTATCTCACACGTCAGACCTCAGTGCAAAGAAATACTAGAAGGATGTTTAATCTCCTTTCCTCCTACTTCAACTTCCACCACTCAGTTCAGAAGTTATGAGTACATGGCTAGGAACCATTTTTAGGCAGGGATCCATGTGAGCCCATCTTTTTTATTTTTCTGAAAAACAAAAAGATTGAGGGCAATTACATAATCCATTCCCAATCCTTTTATGGATTATCAGGGCCTGGGGAACTATCTGGCTTATTTAGGTCCTTTCATTCATCAAACTTCCATCTTACTGCCAACTAGAGACTGGGTTAAAGGGACCTAATTGATGAAGAGAGCACTGGGCACTGGAATAGAATGCATTTTTGTAAAAGGAACAGTGGGACCCAAAGTACTATCATTAGTAAAATTCCCTTTTTGTAACAGACATAAAAATCACAAATCTGGGGAGAGAAATGAACTGGTTTTGGTATGATGCAGTGGCTGATAAGAATTTCTTATTAGAAGGTATCAAAGTTGTTAAATTTTTCTTGGTTTTGGTCATTATGTTCTGTTGCTGTCATGAAAACCACCTAAGTAGGAAAGTAGAAAAAAAAAATTTTAAGCCGCCTCTTATACTCCCATTAATGGGAATCATGCTCCAAATAACTTGGTCAGACCAATTAGACAATAGATTTTCAATGTTGATGAGACCCTGAGCCCTCGGGCCAATTTATGGCTTGATATTTGTTGAGCAAGATGCTGACGAGGCAGTAGACCTGGCTCCACTGTCCAACTCACCTCACAGTTATCCTTTCAATCCTTCTTGATGAGATGGGCCTGAAATGAGGCTATGCTGAAATTGCAATAGCTGTAACTGCCAGGGAAAACTAAATAGGGGCTTCAAGTAGTGACTGAGCCAGCAGACTAAGTGGCCAAGAGGGAGAACAAGAATAGCTCCTATAGGTTTTCAGAGTTAAACAATCTCCAGGCACAGACACTCTGAAACATCTGGGCAGAGCCACACAGGCAAGCAGAACAAGGACACACAGCACAAAAATAGGCCTCGTTTCACTGTCTGAAAGCAATGCTCATGTTGCAGGACCAACTGTTATCAACACCACCTGAAGCTCAGTTCTCCAATTACCAGACAGGGAGTAATAAAATGAGTTTGATTTTACTCATCTCAAATTCTAACACGGTAAAGAAAAAAAAAAACTAGTCTTGAAACTGTATTTCCCAAAGCATTTATAACACAAAAAAAAGAGGAGAATCTTTCTAAACTTTCCAAAAGCTTCTCACTAAAATAAAGACATAAACCAGGAAATGTCACTCTGGAGGCAAGCTACCACTTTCCAAGATATTTGGGAGAAGGCACCAATATCTCCAGTGATCCTGACATTTTGTACAGTTACATTACTTATACTCAAATATGCTAGGCCTAAAATTTCTATAAATAATGCCAAAATTATACTTTACAGTGTTCTTCTGCAGAGGAAGGTTGTGTGAACCCTGGGCCTTGTGCATGCTAGGCAAGTGCAGTACCACTAAGCTATATCTCCATTTCCTCAGAGGTTTTAATAGCTCTTTGTAGGAGGATAAAATTTTACCATGCACATAATTCACAAAGGGATAAAGGCTTCCCAATATAAAGTTCTTTGTATTCTGCAACTTTAACCCATAGCATTGACCCAACATTGTTCATTGTTTTCTTTCTGTCAATTTCTGCCAACTGAGGTAGTTGTCACTTTAGAACAGCTGAAGGCTATGGGTGAATACTGGTGGAAATAATCAACCAGCCACCTGGATGGGAGTCTCAGCGCTGACATTTCACAAGTCAGCAATGAAGCCCACAATCTTTCAAAATTACTTCCTAATGGCTGCTTTGAATGAGTTACAATAGCTTTTTAAAAATTCATATTTCTTTTCCATGATCATGGTTAGTCTACAAGTCCAACGCTGTATACCTGCCATGAATGTCTATCTTCCTAGCTAAAAGATTTACAGCTTTTCCCAAAGTACAAGGGTGAAAAACCACTGAGAAAGAACCAAGCAAACGACAGACACTTGGGAATTTGCTCCCTCATAAATGTTATTGCTGGGTTGTAAGAGTACTATACAAAGGCAAAAGAATATGAAACTAAGACCACTATAATACAAGACAGCAAGAATCTCTGGCCAGAAATGGAATTGCAAATAAGTATAATAAATTCATAGAAAAATGTATCTGATCCTGAAGGCTGAGTGAGCACCCAGAGGTAAGAAGATAACCCAGAGGTCTATTTTCCAGCAATGCAAATTGTGGTAGGGACAAGCTATAAACTGTGTATCAAGAAACTTCATAGATGGTTTCAGAGCTTAAAAATTAGCCAGATTTGGGAAAATGCAGGTGGTAAGGAAGGCTGAAAGAATGAATAGATGGGTATACAAAACAAGGCAGACAAAAGGATAATTTCGTCACAGTAACTCAAAGACACGTAACCCAATGGCAAAAAAAATGCGGTAAACAAGAGCACTTCTCCAGCTAGCAGAATGGATGGGGATAAGAACTGAGACATACTCTAAATTCAGTTTCATATCCCACAGGTGAAAGAATTCAGCTTTCTGAAAGGAACAAGGAGAACAAGGAAGAATTAAGTGAAAAATGCAAATGTATTTTTAAGACAAGATTAAATGTGGATTAAATGTGGAATAACAAAAAGCCCAAGAGGTTTCACATACAGAAGAGCCTACAGGTACTTTCCTCAAAGCAAAGAGGACTCAGAATATCATAAGAACTAATATAAGAACTAATGTAAGAACTAATGTAAGAACTAATTCAAAGTTGAACATGACAGCTTCTGGGACCTTAATGGATAATCTATACTAATAAATATCTAAGAGCCAATAGGCTCTGTCATTCTGTAGCACCTGCTTGTTCTAGAACATGAGTTTATGTTTTTTAAAATGTATTTGTTTAAAAAAAAACAAGAGCAGCTAGGTGTAGTGGTGCATGCCTGTAATTCCAGCACTGGGGACGCTGAGGCAGGACAATCACCATCAGTTCAAGGCCATCCTGGGCTACATAAGTGAGTTCAAGGCCACTGTGCAACACATGGTGAGACCCTGTCTCAAAAAAAAAAAAAAGGACAACTAGACAAAAATCAATTTTCCCCAAAAGCATTTAAATAAAGGATTATTCTAAAGTCACTGAAATAAAAACAGAAGTGAATAATTTGTGAGTTTCTCTCTGGCAGATGCAGCCTATACTCTGAAATCACTACTGCAATTTTCTTAATTTGGAGTTCCAGCCATGGTGACAGAAGTCATGACTGAATCAACTTTCAGGAGGAGCTACAATGCCATGCTGGGTTGTGGACATCCAATTTCTTGGTAACAGAAAAATGGGCTGATAGCTTAACCAGTGGGAAGCAAACTACCAAAGCATTCAGTGCTTTACCCATTCTTCTTCCTCAGTGATCCCACAGAGATCATTAAGGCCACTCCCAAGGGAGATCTACACAAGCCTCTCATTTCAATTGGAGAATCTTCACATTATTCCGCTGCCTTCCTGTCACAATATGGACCACCAAGGGATCAAGCCATCCTACATGAAAATAAGACTACCCTCTAAGGGAGGAAGTCATTTTGTGTGACAGTGGGGTACAGAGAATCTGAGTCTTCCTCCTCAGAGAATGCTTCCTCATCCAGGGCAATAATGCTCCCTAATCCATACTCCTGCTCATGGACAGAAACTTCATTTGGTGTGAGGTGGAAAGAACCTTCCACAAAGTCAGCAAATCTGGAAAACACAAGGTAATATTCATTAGCAATCTGTCTTGTAGCCTTCCACTTGTCTTTCAAAATAAGAATAAATTGAAATGCTTGATATGCTCACAGTTGTAATTTTGAGTCAAGCCCACATTCTTGTCCCTACTCTGGCAGCTACACAGACAAAAGCAAGAAATGGGGAAAAAAAAGGCTAGGCTCACAGACTAACATCCCCTGCAACTCCATCTAGCTTAATAAGCACTACGATGTTGTGCTTTTTAGTTATGAAAATGCTAAGATTCCTTAAGTCATCGTATGCCTGATAAGAGAAGATTAAAGATATTACACAGTTATTTGTGTTTATGACCCTATAAACTTTTGCTGTTAGAATTCCAAAATGAATCTTCATCTACTCATTTTACCAACTAAAAAGCAAAGAAAAACCAATGAGACAGCAACATAAAACTTGCAGAGAAGAGTAACTTAATATGGCATTGGAATCTTCCCATCTCAATGCTTCAATAAAAGCTAGAGCAGGTAGTTCCTTGGGAAAACATGAAATGGGCAACTGCTTAATATATGCTATCAATGGCTTTCTCTTAACCATTCCTAGGTGAACAGTAAACAAGGGCCATAAATACAACAAGGTTATCTAGAAGTTTGGTGTCTGTTAGAACTCAAAATCACAGTGACTCTGATAAGATACTTGGCTTCTCTGGCCAAAAGTTTACCTTTTTGGAAACTGGATCCGAGAAATGGTCTTCCAAGGAGAGCAATCTGGACTGTTACAAAATGTTCTGAGCTCTTCTAAAGCCTTCTGGGTCTCTACCTCTCCTTGTATCCGATATTCTTCTTCTGTCAGAAGACGAGGGGGAACAGGCTTTTCTCTTGCCTTACACATCTTTCTGTGCTCACCAAAATAACATCATGAATCATTAATCAGTAATCTATATCCATCCTCATCTCTAGCTCCATTCAGCAGACCACGCATAGAGCAGTATATAGCATGAACATTATATGGTCATCACTCCCATCTTTATTCCACAGACATCTTTAGTTACAAAATGAACTCCTTTTAGTGAAGTTAGAGTAGTCAATATTATATACTAATGTGAACAAATTCATTTATTTTCCAAGAAATGATAAACAAAATATTTATTTTCCAATAAATGGAAAAATGACAAGAAAACAATCTTATAATACTGTGTTCCATTGACTTGGTTCCTCAAACTGAAGGTATCACTTTGACTATCTGCAACAGAACAACCATTAATAATCTCAGAATCCACAACCATTCCATAGTGAATATGCAAAGTGATAACATGCTACGAATTACAACTTAAAGTAAGACTAGGATTTCCAAAGTAATCTGAGAACTAGGGTTAAATAAATCTTGAACCAGCTAGCCTGAGGCCTGTAGTATAAGTGATATAATGTGCACCACCTAGTGGTAACAGGAACACATAGCACTTTACTGAATGCTTTTATTTTACATAAAACTACAATAAAATTATAAAAAGCCTACAGCACCTAAAAAAATAGGAAAGAAAAAAAGGTAGAAGCATAACACAATAATTCCCCATTAACAAAGTGGGTCCCAGGGCCACACCTCTGTATCCTTTTGTTGTAAACGGCATCTCACATTGAACATGTCAGCACAGTTATATTGTCTTTCAGTCACCTGTAAGTGATGTACAGCCACTGAATAGGGTACTCCAGATTCTTAGTACACAGTGCAATGATGACAGCACCAAAGGCAATGTGTGGTATCTGGATGCCAGAATACATGAAACCCAGGCCCATCAGTTGCAAGGTCCAAGTTAGCAAGTTGATACTTCGTTCATTCTCCAAGGGCCCATATTTGTAACACACAGCAAAACTCATGAATCCAACTGTGACGATATAGCCTATAAGAAGAGTTATCACAAGACATTCTTTACCTATGTCTAACACAGACATAGATAAAAAGTAGTTAGTGTAGGGAGAGGCAGTAAATTCTTTATATATCATCTGTTGAACCAAGAAATTGGATAAGTTGTTTACTCAATTATTCATACTTTTTTCATTATTAGGAGAAATGTGTATATGTGTGTGTACAAATACACACATACTCAAACACACACACACACACACACACACACACATATGTATACATTTCTACCCTTTCTGTTGTCAGAAATTTATCTGGTTCAAATGCATCATTAAAGCTACATGTTGAATAATCCTGAAACAGTCTATTTTTAAAATCCAAACTATGAAACAGAGATTAATCACGTCTCAAATAATATTTCAAGTGGTTTTTTTCTTTTTTTTTCTTTTTTTTTTTTTTGTACCAGAAATTGAACTCAGGACCTTGTGCAGAAGGCAGGCACTTATGCCACTGAGTTGTATCCCTGGCTAATGGTTTGTTTGGTTTTTTTTTTAATCGGTACCAGGGATGGAACTCACGACCATGCGCTTGCAAGGAAGGTGCCTATGCGCTGAGCTAAATCCCCAGTTCCTAAGGGTTTTTTTAAATAACCAAAGAATCTTACTCTGCAGATAAGAGTCACTATAATCTTATACTTCTTAAGTTTCTCAATCATATTTAAAGTATAATTACATTACTAGTCAATATATAGCTTTCCAGAAAGATGATGATGTACAGTTGTTTTGGGGGGATTTTTTTGTTTTGTTTTGTTTTTTTGAGATAGGGTCTCACTATGTAGTTCAGACTGGCCTTGAGCTCACTCTGTAGCCTAGGCTGGCCTCAAACTCATTGGCAATCCTCCTGCTTCAGCCTCCTGAGTGCCAGTATTACAGGTATGTGCCACTGCACCCAGCTGAGAAATGTTTTATAAATACCAACAAATTAAAGTCTTCTCAGGCTGAAGATTTAGCTCAGTGGCATAAGCTCCTGCCTGGCAAATGTGAGGTTGTAAGTTCAATCCTCAGTACAAAACACAAAAACAAAGTCTTCTCCTTAGCAGCAGCTTTCTTTTTTTTTTTTTGCCTTTTTGCCTTTTTGAGATAAGGTCTCATTATGCAGTTCAGGCTGGCCTTGAGTTCACTTTGTATGTAGCCCAGGCTGGTCTTAAACTCTCAATGATCCTCCTGAGGCCTCAGCCTCCCAAGCGCTGGAATTATAGGCATACGCCACCATGCCAGGTACAGCATTTTTAAAAAATAATAGTATTAGAAATCAATGGAAAACTGATATTTACAAGTTAATCAAATCTTATAAACTATTAACGCCTTGTAAGCAGGCAACATTTTTTCAAGATCAAATTAATACAGTCTACAACATAAAAAGCAAAACTGGTAACACTTACTTAAAAGATATTGCCAATAACACTTCCAGATCTCTTGTAAGTTCTTAAAAACTAGTTGGATGAGGTACAGTGAAAAGGACCAGCCTCCCACCAGGATGACATAAATGGGACTCTTCTAAAACACAGAGTAGAAGTGAGAGCAAAAAGTTACAAGACTTACCATACTAAAAAGAAGCATAATGCACTATGATTTTTCTTAAAATTTAACCTACTCAAAATGCACATTTTTAAAATGGTATCATTTTTATCTAATAAGATACATACAGTTTTCAAGGAACACTAGAAAAATGAAGTAACTTAAACACCTGAATATATAATTAGAAAACAGGTTGACTTTAATCCCTGCTGAGCACAGGACTTTAAATAAAAAGAGTTTGTATGCGATCAGATTCCAGTTTCATCGTGGAAAGTACCTTTCAGAATCAAGAAAGGAACAGGGCATTCACTCATTAGCCATCAGTGTAAACTGTCAGTGTTCTAAGAATACCCAAGTCCATCCTAACTGCATATGAGGATTCTGCCACTTACCTTCGGCATAAACTTGGATAGTATAAAAATGATAATTAGGAGAGAGGCCACAATTCCCACACTCATTCCAGAGGAATAATAGAAAATCTGACTCCTGCAGACAGAAAATTCATCTTATGATTATAGTTATATACTTCATAAATAGCAGAAACTAGGACAACTAACCCAACCAAAAGATTTCTTAAAAAATTTTAGTAGTACATGTTTATAGTACATGATTACACTCATCATGAGGAGTTGGTATATGTAATGTACGTAGCATATCTTAGTTACTTTTTACTTCTCTTTCCTCTCCCTTCCTTCCTTTTCCATTCCCTTCCCATTTGCAAAAGATCTCTCTCTGTTTCATACTACTGTTTCTATCTTGTATTTTGCTCAAGATTTTCTTAAAGGTATAAATTATGGCAAAACCTGAGTTGCCAAACACCTGAGTTCAGAGAACAGAACTACAGAAACTGATACAATATAGTTGTTGCCAGATTATAAAAATTAGTATAAATTAGGTTCCCTCAAGGGAAATTAATTAACAATATTATTCAAATCAGAAAAAAAAACAAGTATCATGATACATATTAATGTGTTTTTTAAAATATTTAAACAGACAATATCTAAGTCATAAAAGTCTAGGAGAGCGAGAATGGCAATACTTACAGTTTTTATGATAAAATACCATGGGTATGAATGAGCCCTGTTATGGTACACACTAGCAACCTACCTGCTCAGCAAGTCTCCGCAAAAAAACAGTATAAGTCCAAGGAAGAAAATGAGGAAGAGTTTCGGGTCAAATCCTGAAGTAAAGAAAGATTTTTGCTTAATAGGAGAAAACAAACAGTTTAAGGCATTATAGAACAATGAGCAATATTGGCCTACTGATTGAGTACAGTTAAATAGTAAATTCCACACAAAGCCTGGTCACCCTTCCAAAGAGAAAGTATAACTAGGTCTCTATCTAACCACTACTTACCTGAAGATCTTATTTTTACTTTGGCTACCTATGTTCTAAGCTTCACTTAGGAACCAGCTACAGTGCTATCAACATTTCATGCAGTTGTCCACAAGGGGTCTCTACCACTCTGGTTTTCAAGCCTAAGTCTCTCACTGGCAAGGAATTCAAATTTGCCTACAACTTTGCATTAGGACCTCATGTTGTTTTCTGACTGCTTTTCTTGCCTAACAATATATCTTTTTTCCTTTGCTACATAACACAGCACTGCTGGAAAAGCCTATCCAAACACATCTCACCCAAGATGAGTGAACCCAAGCAAAGGGCCCTTAGTGATATAGCAGATTCTAGTATCTTTTAAATTTGGAGTTCTGTGTTTAGGGGAGGCCAACAGACAGGAGCAAGAGAAATCAGTAAATACAGAAGGAATGCAAAAAACTGGCCAACCCTACACAACTGTGGAACCCTAGGACAAATGGAAAGGCATAACGACATGTCTACTACTCAAATATCTATGACGCCTAGGACCTGGAGAGTAACCATAAAGAAATCAAGTCAGAGAGATTTCAACAGAAACTACCTCCTCAGACACCTTCAGGGAGGGAAAAACTCCCAGTTCCACTCAATCCAGACTTAAACTGTAGTAGTAATCCTCAGCTTTACTTATAGTTCCATAAGTATTTTCTACTTGTGAATTACTAATACTCAATGTTACCTTACCTCAGTTTTTATTCTTTAACCATTCATATCTTGAAATGCAGGTCTGTACAGATAATGCCTTTATTTAGAAGTTTCAGAAAGCATGAAGGCAACTATCTGGTTACTTGGAGAATACTGTGGGCATTATCTGTTTCAGACACAGGCACTGTGAGGAGCAGGGGAATCTTCGCAACTCTAGGCAAGGAGTTGCCACAATGGCAGAGGCAAAGTCTTAATTTCTAGGCCTAAACAGTCGGATGTGGGATGGAGTCACTATATAAACTGAACCTGTGGTCAACTAAGGGTTATAATCAGAACCAAAATGGAGCTGTCCTGGGCTGACTTCTGTCTCACTAATTACACCCTCCAAATCTCAGTCTTTTTTTTTTTTTTTTTTTGTACCGGGGATTGAACTCGTGACCTCACACTTGACAGGCAGGTGCGAGCTAAGCCACTGAGCTAAATCCCCTAGCCCAAATCTCAGTCTTTACTCACTACAGAATCCGTCAGAAACACAGCGAGGAGACTTACTCCGGGTCACGATGACACTGTACTTGGTGTCCTCTACAGATTCAACTTTGAGGCAGGTTTTTGTGCTGTACAGACCCACGTTAACATAGGTGTCATTTAATTTCTCTTTTAAAAAGGAGGAAAAAAAGTTCCAGATACTAAATTGCTCTAGCTCCTTCAGTTTCTCTTCATTGTCCACCTGGGTGACTCGAACCAATTTGGAACTATTTATGTGGATCTGCAACACAAGTAAAATCAGAGTAAGATAGAAGTAGGAATTTACAGTTTTCACAAATATAATTTTTTTAAAACCCTTAACATAGTTAAATCAGTAATGATGCCAGTATTCCACAAGTCTTCTCAGAAATAAACATATGCAGCAGCTAAAACATAATTGGACAAATAATGCTGCACATGGTACAGAAGCAACTGTTAGGGTGTGTTCTTGTTAACATGATCCCAACCTATGATTAAGCCAGAACATAGGTGGGGAAAGACTCCCAAGCTGAAAGTTATCAATACAGTTTTTTATGAGAAACCATACAATGCAATGACCTAGACTATTAAGAAAATTGCCGGGGCTAGGGATTTAGCTCAGTGGCGTAAGTGCCTGCTTGGCAAACGCGAGGTCGTGAGTTTGATCCCTGGCACCAAAAAAAAAAGAAAATTGCCAGTTATAAATAGCCCCAGAAAACTGAAAATGTTTCTCATAATGACAGGCTTGAGTTCAATCCATTGTCACAAATCATTGATTATAGGTAAATGTTGTCATAATATACCCCAGATGGAGTAAGATTTTTATACCAGACAATAAAAAATAAGAATTTTTAAAAAAACATACACACGCCTACTCTTAGGTTTTTGATGTGAACAGCAAATACTCTTATCTGTAACCATTCTTATAGAAGCAGCAACATGTCTAAAAGGATTCATTTTGTTCCATCACTATTACAGCCACTCTTGCTTACCAGGTGATTTAACAGTTATTAAATAACTGAAACAAATATTCTACCAAGGAGAAATTTCAGCTCAAGGGATTTATGAACTATCTCATGTAGAAATAGAAATAGAATAGCAGTAGCAAAGCACCAGACATGGTGACACACCACTGTAATCCCAGTACTCTGAGAGGCTGAGGAAAGAGTATCACAAGTTTAGCACAGTCCCTTGGCAATTTAGCAACTAAGCAAATATTAAAAGGACTGGATATGTAGCTTATTGTGCAGGTCCTGGGTTCAATCCTCATTACTACTAAAAAAAAGGAGCAGCAGCAAAGAAAGAGTTTATACACTGACAGGCACACCACAATGTCCAGTCCAAAGAAGGCATAGAGCCCTTAAAAAGAGAACTGTGACAGTACATGCATATGTGTATTTTTGAGTGTGTCTGCACTGCAAAAGGAAGACTGGAAAGAGAATGAAGCACTTTCTTTGGGAAAAGAGGGAAGGAAGAAAGATTACCTCAGGATCATAGTACTGTAAAGCTACTTGAAGGAGCTGAAATATCTGTGAAGGGCTTCCAAATTATTACCTGAATCCGTGTCCATATATCATGCCACTTTGGGATAAGCCTGTTTTCATAACAGAATTTTGTGCTGGCACACCTATCATAAATGTGGGATTCCTTCAGCATGATCACATCTCCATCAGGTCCAGCTTTATATAAAGAAAAGAAACAAAAATTAAACATAAGAGAGTAAACTAATTAATAACTATAACTCATTTTATAATAAGAATTAAACCAACCACTTTCTTAAACTTGGGGCTAAAATACCAGCCAGATTGAAAAACAACAGGAAAAAAAAAAAAAAACAAGAAAAGAAATAAGGCAATCTTTATTTCCATCTAGTTAATAGACATATACATGTGCTTTGAGGCCAGGGCCTTGAACATACTAAGCACACACTCAACCACAGAGCTACACCCCTAACCCTGTGTATTTAAATACTATAGTCATTACCTGAGAATAAGGAAGAAGAGCTACTATTAATTACTTATTAACACAGGCAGTATGCTGTCTCATTTAACCCTCCAAACAATGCTATGGTAGGCATCTTCATAATCACTAATTTACAAATGAGGAAACTGATGTTTAAAAAGCATTAAATTATTTGCCCAAAGTTACATGGCTAGAAAACAGTCTCTGAAATTCACATCTAGTTTTAACTATAAGACTAACTATAAGACAGCCTACCTCTCTTATGTGATCTTATAACAGGGTAAAGTAAGCTACAGTAACCTTATCTTTTGATTTTTTTCTCTCTCTTCTGAGTAGGATGAACAACACTGGCAGTGGATTTTTAAAAATTGAAAAGCAATACAGGATTGAAGTATTTATTTGATCTGATAAAAATGTTACGTTACCACATTTTTAAAATGTAACAGTCAGATATTAAACAGAATAGATTACTGTCTTTACACCTTAAAAACTGAGTTTGTAGTTAACTATACACTCATTTGTTACTCTTGAAAATAATGTGCAACTGATAGATTTTTACCAGCTACTGTTTCGCTACTTTTTGCTCAAAATGAGGTTTGTTCATAGTATTCAGTAATAGGAATCCTCAGATATTTTGTAAAGGGCCAAAATACAGAATAAACGATGAAGAGTAGATCTGCTAACAATACCACACTAACATACAATGTTCATGCTTTCTTTAAAATAAATAACTAAAGGGCCAGGGATCTAGCTCAGCGGCATAAAGGCCTGCCTGGCAAGCACAAGGTCATTAGTCTGATCCCCAGGACATACATACATACATACATACATACATACATACATACATACATAAATAAAAACATAGAAGAAAATCTCAGAAGTAGTCTGCTGCTGAAGTATACATATATTATTTGAAAAGATGTTGGTTCTCTTAAAACTCTTGTTAGTCAGGTGTGGTGGCATACATTTGGAATCCCAGCACTCAGGACACTAAGGCAGGGGGATCAGTTCGAGGCCAGCCTGGGCTACATACTGAAATGAAAGCTTAACCTGGACTACACAATGAGACCTTGTCTCAAAACAAACAAAAAATCTTGCTGACTTTCTTTAAACTTGATATAATAAAAATATTAATTTTGGGGGGAAAAAACAACACAGGCATATGAAAAAGGGCATTACTGTTTTTAAACTAACTTTAAAATTCTCCAAGCCATGCATGGTGGCATACCCCTGTAATTCTAGCACTCGGGAGGCAGCAACAAAAGGACTGACTTGAGTTCAAACCCAGCCTGGCCTATGCAGTGATTTTAAGGCCAGACTGCACTACAAAGTAAGACCGTCTCAAAAAACCAAAAATTAAATTAAATTAAATTAAATTTTCTAATGTCATATTCCTTTTATAAAAAATAATTCTCAGAAACAGAATCAGAAATAACATCTTTTAATAACTAGAGTTTTTCCCCTGAATTCATACCACTCAAAGGAAGGAATTTTAAGCAAATAAACCTTTTCTACAGTAACCTCCAACAGATGGCACCTTAGAAATACACTAAGGGGAAATATGCCATTGAGCCTAAGAATAATAATCTGCAGAAATGATCATGCCTTCAGCTGCACCTTAACTTTTTGGACATACAGAACTAAAACAAATGACCATAAACACATACAAAATTGTGGGGGTTGGGTATACAGCTCAGTGGCATAGTGCCGGCCTGGCACAAAGATCGCGAATTTGATTCCTGGTACCAAAAAAAAAAAGTCAAATGCTTTCTTTAGTTCATTTTGCTTCCCATTGCAGAATGACGCACCAATTTGCTTCCTCTCCTCAAAGTAAGATAGCCAGCATGTTTTAAAAAAAGCAGAATAAATTAAAACGTTCAGAAAAGTACATCAGATTAATAACTATGGGCTGAGAGTATAGGGCAGTGGTAGAGGGATTCCTAGTATGTGTGAGGACTTGTGTTCAATTCCCAGCATTACCAAAAAAAACCCAAGTGGTTAATAACTTCACATTTACTTGTAATATAATGAACTTAATTTTCACCTCCTTTTCAATCAATGATACTGATCAGGTGGAAGCTGGTATAAGTGATTCAGGGAGGACTGGAAGAAATACTAAAAAGTCATGAAAAACAAACCCTTCTAGTGGGTTTTTGTTTTTTGTTTTTGTTTTTTGAGTGCTAGGGATCAAACCCAGGGCCTTGTATATGCTGTACAAGGGCTTTACCACTGAGCTACATCCCTACATCCCTAGCCACCTCTTCTAATTCTATATAGACTCTACTTATTTCTGTCAAGAGATAATCTAACTCATACTTAGACACCTCCTTAAATACAAAATGCCCTAAATGGCATTTTGAGCCAGGTATGGTGCCGCACACCTGTGATCTCAGCACTCAAGAGGCTGGGACAAGAGGACTGCCACAAGTTTGAGACCACCTTGGGCTACATAGTGAGTTCAAAACCAACCTGGATTACTTAGTGAGATCCTGCCTCAAATAAACAAATGAAAACTTACCATCTTCTCCCACTATTTATTACTGTATATTTGCAATACATAATAAATATAGTAAGGAATTCATATATATACATATCACATATTGATCTTTTTACTTCTCCTTCTCCTGTCCTTCCCATTTCCCCCATCTCCAGGTCCCTTTCCCATCTCTACATAGTCTACCTCCCTGTTTCCTATCATTTATCTTCTTTCAATTATTTTGCTCTTTAAACTACTTATACTGGCTAGATGTGGTGGCACACAACTATAATCTCAATACTCTGGGAGGCTGAAGCCAGAAATTGTAAATTTAGGGCCTGTCCCATTTAATAAGATCCAGTCTCAAACATAAAAAAGGGCTGTAGTTCAGCGCAAAGGTCCTGGGTTCTATCTCCAGTAACACACACACACACACACACACACATACACACAGCCTAGATCCTCACCTTATACCAAATGCCAATGAATGTTTTTTTATACCAGGAATCAAACTCAGGGCCTCACACTTGCCAGGCAGGCACTGTGCCTCTGAGCTATATTTCCTAGCCTGTCAATATGAATTCTAAATTTAAGGTAAGGAAGGGGTAAGGGCTGTGGATATAGCTCAGTGATGGAGCCCTTGTCTAAACATGCAAGACCAAAAAAAAATAAAAAAAATAAAAATACACATGCAAGACCTTAGGTTCAAGCCACAGTACCAGAAAAAAAAGTTACTACTACAAAAATAAAACAAAAAAATAAATAAAACATCAATTCTGGAGAGCTCTGAAATGTAAAAACAATGGAAATAAATCTAAAGAATAAAGTCAAATGATCATGTAAGAAATGTAAACCTTCAGCTGCTTGGGAGGCTGAGGCAGTAGAACTACAAGTTCAAAGCCAGCTTGGACAATTTACTGAGACTCTAATTCAAATAAAAGTTAAAAAAGGGCTGAGAATGGAGCTTACTACTCCCTGGATTCATTCTCCAGTTCCACACATACACAAAAAAAGATATATATATATATCTTCTATTCTAAAAGATAAAAGGGGGCAAACTAAGAAAGTTCTGCAATTGATTATAAAAATATGTATTCTTAATATATAAAAGTTCAAATTTTTTTAAAAAGCTCAAATTTTATTTTCAAAGTATATAAAAATCGGGCCGGGGATTTAGCTCAGTGGCTTAAGCACCTGCCTGCTGCCTGGCAAGTGCGAGGTCATGAGTTCGATCCCCGGTACCAAAAAAAAAAAAAAAAGTATATAAAAATCATAATAGGCTAAGAAAAAAGGATATACACACCTCCAAAGTTTTAGTCCATACAGAAAATTAAAATAGCTTAATAATCAATTCAAAATGTTCTCTCACTAATAATGCCAGATATTATTACATACCATGAAAAAAAAAAGACCCAAAGATTAATGGAACAGACTAGAAGATGCAGAAACAACTCCAGACACATTAAGCCACCTTATCTTTGACAAAGGTGCCAAACACATTCACTAGAAGAAAGATAACTTCTTTAATAAATGGTGCTGGAAAAATTGGCTATACATATGCCAAACAACATTAAAACTGGACCCATATCTTTCACCATGCACTAGGCTAAAATCAGAATGGATCAAAGATCTTAATACTAAAAGCCAGGCACAGTGGCACATGCTTGTAATCCCAGCACTCAGGAGGCTGAGGCAAGAGGATTGTAGCAAGTTCAAGACCAGCCTGAGTTACAAAGTTGAGCTCAAGGTCAGCCTGAACTACACGGCAAGACCTGTCTTAAAAAAAAAAAAAAAAAAAAATCTTAATATTAAAACAGAAACATTAAATGTGCTGGAAGATAGAGTATATAAAACTGCTAAAGGCATTGATGTAGGCAAAGACTTTATGAATGAAATCCCAATTGCACAGTAACTGTCACAAAGAATCAACAACTGGGGTCTCACCCTATTGAAAAGCCTTTGCACAGCAAGAGAAACCACCAACTGAGTGAAGAGACAACCCACAACGTGGGAGAAAATGTTTGCCAGGTGTTCCTCAGCCAATGGATTACTATGCAGAACATATAAAGAACTTAAGGGCTAGGGATTTAGCTCAGTGGCATAAACACCTGCCTGGCAAGCGTGAAGTCCTGAGTTCGATCCCCGGTACCAAAATCAAAACAAAACAAAACAAAACTTAGAAAAATCAATCCTCTCAGATTTAAAGACCCAATCCAAAAATGGGTATCTGAGATGAACAGACACTTCTCAGATGAAGAAATACAAACAGCAAATAAACATGTGAAAAAATGTTCAACATCACTGGTCATTCCAGAGATGCAAACTCATTCAATTCTGAGATTCCATCTCACCCCAGAAAGAATGGCTATTATCAAGAAATCAACCAATAACAAATGCTGGAGAGGCTATGGGGAAAAGGAACCCTTCATTTTGGTGGGAATGTAGACTGGTGCAACCACTATGGAAATCAGTGTGGATTCTTTTAAAAAGTAGGATTGGAGGTCCTATTCGACCCAGCTACTCCCTTTCTGAGTGTCTTCCCAAAAGAATTAAAAACATCATACCACAGCAACATATGTGTACCCGTTTACAGCACCACAATTTGTAATAGCTAGATCTTGGAAACAATCTAAACGACCATCCACTGAGAAATGGATAAAACAGATATGCTATTTTTGGGTCCGGGATTTAGGCCATCGGCATAAGTGCCTGCCTGGCAAACACAGGGTTGAGAGTTCGAAAGCCAGTAAGTACCAAAAATAAAATAAAATAAAATAAAATAAAATAAAATAAAATAAAATAAAATAAAATAACCAGATACGAGTTTTTCTGTTGTTGTTTTGTTTGCTAAATCCCTAGCCCCAGATGTACTATTTTTATATAATGAAGTACTACTCTGATATAAAGAGGAACAAACTGGAGACTTTTATAGGTAAATAGATGTAACTTGAGACCCTACTTACAAGTGAAATAAATAAGACACATGTAAATAAACATCGTATTGTCTCATTAGTGTGAGAAGCTGAAACAACATATATATATATACACGTATATGTGTATATATGTATATTTTAAAAATAGTTAAGATAGACTATCAATTTCTCTGAATTCAATGAAGAGAAAGATTTGTGCTCGTACTGTTCAGCAGAAGATGTCTTGTGCTCTGGGTTAAAGATTTGGGGGTGACAATGTACAATGTATGTACCATTGTTGCCCCCTGATCGATGTATTTTGAAATTTAGTGGGTTTTTTCTTTTCTTTTCCATTTGAAATAAAAAGGATTTGAAAAATAGGACAATGCAAAAAAAAAAAAACAGATACCATGCAAATAGTAAATTAGATACCATGTTCTATCAAATTAACTTGCAGTCCATACACACTGTATGCAAAGCTAGCAAGGACATGTGCCTGGGGCAGATTTCTAATGGGGTGAAAACCTCCACACCTTTTCAAAAAAGTTTTGTTTTGTTTTTTGTTTGGAGTTTTTTTTTTTTTTTTTTTGCTTTGTTTTGTTTTGTGGGGGAGGGGGAGTTGGTTTTTTTGCAGAACTGGGGGTTGAACCCAGGGCGTTTACACTGTGCTACATCCCCAGCCCTTTTATTTCTGAAACATGGTCTCTGTAAGTCACTAAGTTCCCCAGGGTGGGCTCAAACTTGTGATCTTCCTACCTCAGTTTCCAGGAGTGAGCATTTTAGTAAGATGTTTTAAGGATCTTAAATATTTTTCTTTTAACCTAATAAACCCATTTCTGAGAATCTCATCTTTTTAAAAATCCAAATGCAGTAAAAATTTTAGATTAACGATATTCACAGTGTTATCTTACAACAATGAAAACTAAACCCACCACAAATATCCAACCAAATGTTTAATCCAGAAACATTAAATAATACCTGTCCATACAAATGAATATAAATAACATTTATGAAAATTTCAAGTGACTCAGAAAAACTTGTGCTACAAAATCAAGTGAAAAAACTATCTCTGGTAGTCTAGTGGTGTCCAGGGTGGAGAACTAGATTACTAACAGGAAAATATGTATTTTTTTTAAAATGACTTTAAATATAAATGTTTTTAATTAAAAACATTTGGAGCGACTTAGTGGTCGCTTAGTGGTAGAGCACCAAGTTTGTATGTTCAAGCCCCAGGTTCAATGTGCACCATCAAAAACAAAAAATGAAAATACATGGAAAAGACCAGAAGAAATTATGCTAAAATGGACCACCTCTAAATGGAATATAACAGTATGGTTTTGTCTACTTCTTTATACTTAATTGTACTTGCCAACAATCTAAAGTAAACATACATTATTTTTATAATCAAATGTCTCAAGAAACTTCAAGTGAGAAGGAACTAGTTACCTTTTAATGTAGTATTCATTAAATCTTGGGGTACTTGACTTTTAGCAATTTATCTTGCTACATGATTGCTGTGTAGCTACCACTTACAAAAGCTATCAGGCCAAACCAAGCAAACATAATAGTCCAAATTTCCTCTTCTCTCTGACAAGAAGTCTCTGCTATTCCTCCCCACAATAGTGAACCTTTAGGTTGAAGAAAGGGTCTCACTATGTAGCCCCAGTTTGGCCTTGAACTCAGTGATCATCCTGCCTCAGCCTCTTGAGTGTGGGATTATAGGCACACCACACCAGGCTGAACGACCCCATTTTAGAAATTAATTTAGATAAATAGCCTTTCAAATGCTATTTTAGGTCTTGCCTCTTGAAAAGTACCTTCCTAGGTACTTACATTCCCTCCCCCCCGCAAAAAAGTTTTCAGGACTCTGAGCTTTTTGGCACTGTATCTGTGAATGCTGAGACCATCACCTTAATGCTGTAGGTAAGGATAAGGACAATCCTAAATGACAGCATGATAGGCAAGAGCCAAAGAGAGCCGTAAGAGAGCATTATGTCTTTTCAAGATAGGACTATCTTTATTCACCTGCGTTTCAACTCTCTCCAGTGAAAGCTTGGAAACCTCACTTACCTTTCTGTCGTGAATTTAACGAGTTTTCTTACAAAAACACTAAGAGAGAGTTTCCTTCCCAATCTAGGAGGTGCCAAGTACGTACGCTTGGCAGGAATGAAGGCATTTCTAAAAGAAATCTAACAGCTACTGAATGGCACTTCTATCTTTTGTGAGGAACTTAATTACAATGACTCCAGATCTGATTTGTACGGCTATTAGGATCAGAGCCTTAAAACAGCCTTAAAACAGCGCAAGATCACTGTATTTCTGTTAACTCTAAGGATCTGTTGAGCCACCCGTGCACCTGCGTCCTGACAGGTCAAACGCTGAGAAGCTGTTCACTGACTCGCTGTGTAGGGCGCTCCCTGTCCCGCGCAGCTCTGCCAGCCTGGAATGGTCCTCAATCTTCTTCCTTTTAACCTACAACTCCAGGGAGCCCCCAAGACGGCTTCTCACCCAGCCGAGGCCTCCCCTTCCAAAGTTCACCAAAAGGCGCAAGCCTCCTCCCCGGGGCGATCCCCGGAGCAACCCTGGACGCTGACCCCTCCCGCAGACCGGACTTTCAGGGATGCAGCTTCTTCCTTCACACTCCGTGGCCCTTCACGAATGCGCCGCCCCTCCGCAGAGGAACAGAGGACGCCCCGGGACAAGTCTCACTTTTCAAAAAATACTCCCTCGGCACCCGCCCCCCTGGTAGACGGTGCCCGGGAGGTACCTGAGCCACACAACAAGCAGCCGGAAAGGAACAAGAGCAGCAGCATTATCCCAGTGCCACCGTCTCCCCAGCCCCAGATCATCGAACCAACTGCCCGTGACACCGCCACTTTGATTCCTCCCGCCATACTTGCCTCACACCGCCTCCTCCTCAGGTGCCTCTCCCCCGCAACTAACCCCAGACAGGCAGCCCCAGCAGCCAATCCACTACAAGATCCGTCCTTAACGGTCCCGGGACCCTATAAGTCCCACCCCTTAGCAACTGATGAAGGAAGGCGGGAGAAGTAGCTTTTAGCCAGTTAGAAAATGGGTTCTCACCGCGCCGTAGCAATGGCGACAGGAAGATCCCACCCCTTGACAACATGCTTCCTTCCGGAGTTCAATTTACAAACACGATTGATAGTCAGTTTAGCCAATAGAAAATCAGAATAGGCGAGGCCTCCTAGGCTAAACGTGTTATTTCCACTGAAACTGTCTCATAGTCCTTGTGTTTTCTTTCCCTTTCACTACATCTCCTGTTATAGAAACCTTTGTATCATTGAGATCTCTTTATGAATAGGATCCCGACTTGGCTATTTTTATTTAAACTATTGACAAAGTGTGGTACCCCAAAGTCCTAAATGATTTAAAACAGAAGTCACTAAAAATGTTGTGCATTGCCAGGGATTTATAGGCATAAACATCAGAGTTTTAAAATACAGTTATAAAGCCGGACGCTCTGGCACAAGCCTGTAATTCCAACATTCTGGGAAACTGAGGCAGGAAGATGGCAACTTCCAGCAGACCATGGGCAACATGGAGACTTAATGAAACTTTGTTTCGGAATAAAAAATAAAAGACGACTGGGAGTATAGCTCCATGTGAAGGCCCTGGGATTAATCCCCAGTACTGGAGGTTTAAAAAAAAAAAAAAAAAAAAGGAAGGAAAGGAGGCAGGAAGGGAAGAGTTACTCAGGAGATTGATGCAAGAGAATTGAAAGTTAAAGGCCAACCGGGGCAACTCAGTGGGACCCTGTCCCAAAATTTAAAGTATAGCTCAATGAGAGTATAGCTCATTGCTAGAGCATTTACCTAGCCATTGTAGTGCGATGTTCTACATTCAACTGATGCCTAGCATGGGGGGGGGGGGCACACGCTGGCAGTTGAAACCACAACCTTTACACTGAGTAACGTTCCCAGCCCTTTATTTATTTATTTTGAGAAAGGATCTCACCAAATCCCTAAGTTGCCCAGGCTGGACTCAAATTTAGGATCCTTCTGCTTCAACCTCGCCAGAGTGTTGGGATTCCAGACATGCACCACTCAGCCTGACAAGGGTTTCTTTATTATCTGCATTTAAGAAGCCAAGGCTAAGACAGACAAAGGAACTTGCACAAGATTGCTTATTTAGTTCTTCTGTGTTGTGTTCCCAACCCAAATCTCACCACAAAGCTTGAATTTTTTCTATGTATTAGGTAGTTTCCCAATTAAATGACTTAACATTGTGAGCGTCTAGCAGAATGTTTATAACACTACTAGTAGACATTGAGGTATCTCCCCCCAACAAACACACATATATACACACACCCAAAGGATCTAATGTTTATAAGCAGAAAGACTAGGGACAAAAGATCTAAGTGAGTTAAGGAGAAATCCAGATAACTTCTGAGGAAAGTTCAAACTTTTTTTTTTTTTTTTTTTGGTTTTTTTGAGACAAGGTCTGGCTATGTAGCTCAGCTTTGAACTCCCAGCAATCATTCTGCCTCAGCCTCCCAAGTGCTGAGATTACAGGCATGTGCCACCATGCCCAACAAGTTCAAACTTTCAAAACAAGGAATTTTTCGAGCTGGCTGTGGTGGCACACACCTGTAATTTCAGCACTCCAGATGCTAAGGCAGGAGGATCACACTGAGTTCAAGGCCAGCCTGAACAACGTGATCTTGTCTCAAAGGAAAAATTAAAACAAAAAACAAAGGAATTTTTTAAAAGTCAAAATGGCCCTGAGCTATGGGCAAGAGAAGAAATTTTATTCTTATAAAGTCTATGCCAGCTGGGGATTTAGCTCAGTGGCATAAGCGCCTGCCTGCCTTGTAAGTGCGCACTCCTGAGTTCGATTCCCGGTACCGATTAAATAAATAAACAAATAAATACCTTCCCCTTCAGATAAGGAATAAAATAAGTATTTTAAAAATAAATAAATAAAGTCTATGCCAACCATGTTACAATGGTCA
This sequence comes from Dolichotis patagonum, assembly GCA_004027295.1. Classification (NCBI taxonomy): domain Eukaryota; kingdom Metazoa; phylum Chordata; class Mammalia; order Rodentia; family Caviidae; genus Dolichotis; species Dolichotis patagonum. Next base: position 3,563 of record PVJX010015355.1, on the reverse strand, counting down.
GCCTATATGTCTCACAGTTCCTTGGGTAACCTAGAGAGATCAGTACCAACAGTAGTAAATCACATTGACAGTACTACATGTACACTTGATATCATGTGGTGAAAATGGCATTTTAGGGCTGGGGATTTAGCTCAGCGGTGTAAGCGCCTGCCTAGCAAGTATGAGGTCATGAGTTTGATCCCCGGTACCAAAAAGAAAAAGAAAATGGCATTTTACTTCCATAGTTTTCCTCTTCAAAACCTATAAATCTAGTCTAATTGTAAGAAAAAATAATTGCACAAATTCTACCACAAAGCATCCTACAACATACCCCAGTACTCCTCAAAATTTTCACCACACCCCAGCTCACGATCATCAAAACCAAGAAAAATCTAAGAAAATGTCCCAGAAAAGAGAAGACAAAGGACATATGACAACTAAATGTAATAGGGTAGGTGGTTGGGATCCTGAAACAGGAAGAAAAAAGAAAAAAAACAGGTAAAGATAACTAAGGAAATCTGAACAAACCATATACTTTTATATGGTTCATAGTTATAAATGGTGGCAAATGTGCCATACTCATGTAAAATAATAATAGGGGAAATTGTGTGTAGGATATATAGAAATTGTATATTACCTTTTCAATGTTTCTGTAAATTTAAAATTTTTAAAAAGTAAATTCCAGTTATAGATGTGTGTATATTATATGTATGCATATAACATACACACATATAAATACATATACACACTTCATTTTTTTCTTTGAGGCCTCATTTGTACCAATCAAAGCTAATTTCAGGTTTGAGAATTCATTCCAGAAGATCACTGACCTCTGATTATTAAAATAAGGTACACAGGGCTGAGGATTTAGCTCAGCGGTGTAAGGACCTGCCTGCCAAACTCAAGATTGTGAGTTCAATCCCCGGTACCAAAAAAAAAAAAAAAAAAAAAGGCATACAGTAATGAAACTAGGCATTTGTAAATACACACATCTATTGCCCAAATGAGTGCTGTTACTTCAACATAGTAATTCAAAAGATTTTAGTCTTGTTTTTTTTTTAGTCTTATTTTAATAACAAGGGTACTGCTCAAAACATTTTGAGAATCAATTTCAGAGTGCATATAGCACACACTGCAATGAATATTCATTATCTGCAGGTAGATCTGATTTATGCAAATGGCCAAAAGAACTCAGGCCAAGGCTGATGATTAAAGAGGCTGGAAATCTGGATGGTAAATGTGTTTCAGAAATTTTTTGGATTTTAGAAATTTAATATGGTGCACATATACTATATAAAGCAACAATCCCAATAGCAGGTAGGACAACACCTAGTAGCCAAACAAATTAATATTTCTGTAATGACATATATAAGTAATATTACCAAGATAAGTGAAAGAAGCAGGTGTGGTGACACATGCCTATAATCCCAGAACTCTAGAGGTTGAAGCAGGAGGATCTCTGAGAGTTCAAGGCCAGTTTGGACTACATAGTGAGTTCAAAGCTGGTCTGAACTACATAGTGTGACCCTGTCACAAAAAAAAAAAAAAAAAAAGAAAGAGATAAATGAGAATTATAAATAACTACATATAAATTTAGATCAGGTTTTCTGCTGCAAAAGAGTCAGATTAGATTCGGGTTTGTTTTTTTTTTTCCCAGTGCAAGAGATTAAACCAAAGGGACTGGGGATTTAGTTCAGTGGCACAAGCACCTGCTTGGCAAGCGCAATGTCGTAAATTCAATCCCAAGTACCAAAACACAAAAGAGATTAAACCAAGGGCTTTGCATATGCTAGGCAAATACTCTACCACTGAGCTCTGTCCCTACACCACAATAGGTTTGTTGCCAAATAAGTCATAAAAAAGCTTTTGATTTTCATAATTTTTCTAATTTAAGAAGCATAAAGAGGGGCTGAGGATGTGGCTCAGTGGTACAGCTCTTGCCCTTCAAGCACAAGGCCCTGGGCTGGCTCAATCCTCAGCACAAGAGGGAGGAGGAGGAGGAAGAGGAGGAAGAGGAGAAGAGGAAGAAGCAACAACCGCATAATGAACTGCAGACTATTATCTGGACCTGGTAGCACATGCCTGTAATCCCAGCACTCCTGAGGCTGAGGCAGGAGAATCTCGAGTTTGAGGCCAGCCTGGACTATAGAGTCCAAGGGTAGCCTGAATTACACAGTGAGACCCTGTCTTAAAAAAGCAAAAAGCAAGCAAGAGAATGGAAGACTGTGAATATTTGAAGGAGATAATTTAGCCAACCAATCACCAGGTCCATTTCATTTTTCTTTTAAATCTATTCTTCACTGGGCATAGTGGTGCATGCCCATAATCCCAGCATTCAAGAGGCCGTGGCAAGAGGATCCTTGGTTGAGAGTTTGAGGCAAGCCTGAACTTCATAGTGAAACCTGCCTCAAAAAGACCAAAAAAAAAATATATATATATTATATATATAATATATATATAATATATATATATAATATATATAATATATTATATATATATATTATATATATATATATATAGTTTTTTTTTCCTTTCCCTTGCATCCCATACCACTGACTTTGCCCAACACCGCACTGGGAAGGTTCGAGGTCTTTTAATTTCCTTCATCTGGCCTCCCTGGCTGTTTATGCAGCCTATAAATCCTTCCTTTGCTCTGCTCCTAAATGCAGATCTGACCCTATCACTTCCATGTTAAGTCTTTATAACTCTAAGAGTATCAAGCCCAGGGTTCTTAGTATGTTCTAAAACTTAGATATAAAGAAACACTGTAACAGTGCTATTGAAAGATTGATACTTTGTGTGATACTAATCTCCCAAAATTAAGTGTGTAAGCATTTAGAAAACAGTATCAATTTTAGAGAAATTTTATATTTATTGAATCTAGTAAAATAGTTTATTTCACTTCACTTTTCTTTTAATATATATTTATTGAGAGAAAGTAAGTTTCTGTTGAAGAGAGACAGAAGGGGTCCCTAGCAGGTTACCCCACTTCATTTTTCAAATTCTTTTAATATGTTTCATAAAATAGTAAACAATAACATTCTGTGGCTTTTGGGGGGACCAGGGATTGAATTCACAACCTTGTGCTTGCCAGGTAGGTACTTATGCTACTGAGCTAAATCTCCAGCTCTGTAGTTTTTTTTTTTTTTGGGGGGGGGTTGTTTGCTTTGGTTTTTTTTTGACAGGGTCTTGCTTCGTAGGTCAAGTTAGCCTGGAACTCACTGCAGTCTTCTTGCCTCAGCATCTTAAGTGTGGGGATTAAAGATATACATTATCATGCCAGGCTGGATTTTTTTTTTAATTGGTCTGGTCCTTCACAACTTGAGATTTGTGTAATGGCCTTAAAGTAACAGCCTTGTACACCTCCCAAGGGTCATTTCTAGACACCCCCCACTCACCCATCACCCAGCAACAATGAACAGTTTCTAGTTCTGCATCCTCCTGCAAGTTTACATTCTGGTCACTCTGATTTTACTTCCTCTCTTCCCAGAAATCTTCTATTCACTTCAAAACTCTGAGCTGTCTCATCACCTCCCTTTGATACCTGTCTAAACCAGCCTCTTACAACCACCGGCTGAACAGAT
>PVJX010015354.1:0-42759 GCA_004027295.1 Dolichotis patagonum | reverse complement strand
TTTGTTCCTGTTTTTGCTGAAGAAAGGCATTTCAGTCAAGTATGTATATCATATTATTCAAAGTTTCCCAACATGTGTAACTTACATTTTATCTAAGGTCACTTAAAGAAATTAAATTCTGGCATTTTTGATTGTCACATTGCTTAGGAAATACATATATAAAGTCAGTATTCAAAGTTAAAATGCCGGTGAAGAACATGTTTTCTTAAAATGACATGTTATATATTAAACCACTAAGTAGTATTTAATCATACCATACCACATACACATATTTTAAGACTCATTGCCATTGTTGTCCAAGGAAAAAATAGACTATCTAGATTTTTGTTACTGGAGGAGAAGTAACATTTATGGACCATTTGTTATATTTCAGGCACCAGAAATGCTAAGTGATATTTCATATTATGGTATTTCATTTAATTCTTGGTTTTAAAAGATATATTTTGTTATTCCAGCTTTTAAAATAAGGAAACAAATGAATGGGAGGTAACCACTTCGAAGTTTCATAGCTAAACTGCTGGGCTGTGGTGCAAGTCCTGAGTTTCAAACTGAAAAATCCAAGTCTCTATTATACTCGAATAGAATGTTTTAATATTTGTTGAACAACTAGTTGGCCTAGATGTTGTAGAGATAGTTTAAGCCTCAAATTATTAAACCATAGGATCTTTCTTATTTTGAGAGTCTTTCTCACTAAGGATGTGAGATAAAGGGTTTTTTTAAAATCAATGTTTATATTGAATAAAATAAAAAATATAAAATTCCAGCTGGGCGCAGCAGTGCACATCTCTAATCCTAGCACTCAGGAGGCTGAGGCAGGATTGCTGTGAGTTTGAAGCCAGACTATAAAGTGAGTTCAAGGCCAGCCTGAAGCATACAGTGAAACCTTGCCTCAAAAAAGACCCCCCCAATATGTATATTCTTTTCTGAAATATATAAATATATATATATATATATGATTCCTAAAGAATATTTTGAACTTGCTGTAAATTCTGACTTTTATATTATCTCATTGATTTCCAAATATTACAGTTCATCAGGTCCAGAGCTTTGTCAACAGGAAAACTTTTGAAGCCAGGCATGGTGGCACAGGCCTCTAATCCCAGCACGCTGGAAAATTTAAGTGGGAGGATCACAATTTCAAGCCAACCTGGACAACTTAGTGATCAGCACAACTCTTAAAAAAAAAAACCTACTGGAAATATAACTTAATGCAAAAACTCTGGGCTCAACTTCTAGAGCTGCAAGAGGGAAGAGCAGGGAGGGGAGAGAGAGGCAGAGGCAGAGATCAAAAGATGATTGCATTTCATGATGTCAATCTTGTAATTAGCTCCTACTTAATCTTCTTTGTGATCATTTAATTGCCTTAACTTGACCCCCTACAGTTTTTTCCAGATTTACACTAATTAGAACCAAATTTTTAATAGAACATGCCAAGAATAGCAGTGTCATCCATGTATCATGTATATATACATCTTATAGTAATTTTCTTATACAAAGAATTGATTCCTGTACACTTGCCCTAAAGGGGTCTCTAATTTCAAAAAATACCCCTCCTATCTCCTTCACTCTAGTATTCCATTTTTAAATGAGTAAATCTATAGTTATCCCATTCTAATTAATAACTTGTATAGTAAACTATCCAGGAAAAGATTATTTGAAAAACTATAAGAAAAAAAGAATCTGTTTTTTGCAGTATAGACTAAGACCAGAATTGTGATCAATAGAGGCATTATAATGGAAGAGCTATTGGCTTAACATGGGCAATAATATTTTAATAAAATTTCTAATGTGCAAGCAGCCTCTTCCATAGAGTGGTTCCAAACTTCATCATTAGAAGATTGATGAAGATCATTAGTCATATATTAAGCAGTTATTTTATTGATCATACCAGGCATATTTTGAACATATGAACCTCTTCTTCATGAAACTTGTAGTCCATTGGGAGCTGATAGTAAATAATCACATAAAGAAATATATAAAGCATGACAATTCTATAAAGGCAAAACAAATGATTATAACAAAACTGCCATATTTAGATCAGATGATACAAGGCTGTTTTGAGAAAATGACATATGAGCCACAACCATAAAGTTAGGGAAGAGTGAGGAGGAAGAACATTCACAAAATATGCGGTAAAACATATTCCTCACCTTTGCACTTACCTTGCTTTAGGGAAATTACTTAAGCTCTCTAAATATTTGTTTTCTCAATAGGAAATATGAAAATAACTACTTTGTGGAATTTCTTATAAAACATGATAATGCACATAAAGCACTTAATACAATGCCAGTCATAGAGTAAACACTTGACCACACTATCTACTGCTGCAGGTGTGGAAGTTATTGTTATATATGACAGTCCTAAGTGGGAAAACATTTAGGTGTTTAGAGGAACCAAAAGTAAGTCAGCCTGAAGATCATGGTAAACAATGGGAAAAGCCAGCTGAGGTGTTCCTAATAAGGAAGCAGGAGGCTGTAATTCTAGTCCATTATTTTATTACTTGATTGTAGAGTCAATGAAAAATTACTAAGTGTTCTAAGTAAGCTGCTACCATGATCTTATGTTTTAAGATTATTCTGGCTGCAGTGGGTTAAGAAGTTTAAAGCGTGGTTAAAAGGAATAGAAGTAGAAGATAAATTTAGAATGCTGTTACAGTAGTGCAAATAAGAGAAATATGACTTAGATCAGGACAATGGCTGTAGCAACAAAGAAATACGGATGTATTTCATAGATATTTGTTTGAGGTAATAGATTAGATGGATGTTGGCTGCAATGAAAGGGTTCTAGCCAGTCCTCAGCATACAGCAGACCTTTGATAACTATTTATTTGTCTTGCATATTTTGTTATATATGATATCTCAGGATAATTTCGATTTTGAGAATCCTTCACATTTTTCTAAGAATTCTAGTATTTCTACTCTCCCTCTTATCCATTAACTTGGCTTCTTTTCTCTAGCCCTTTTCTAGTTTCATTACGTCTTTCTGAAACTAGAGAAAACAAAACTAGACTATCTTAGAGACAATGATTATATTGCTTTCTCTGTATGTGTGATAATGATCTTTATTATGTTTGCTTTATTGTTAATGATACTGAAAACCACTTTTCCTGTAATAGGAAACTGAAGATTGCCTTGGGAAACAATCCACAGTGACCCCTTGGATACTCAAATGGCCTGTTATTTTATATTCTAAAATATGAATTTTTTTCACAAAGCATCCTTGATTATATTAAGGTTTGATTGCCACATTTCTGTGGCAGAGAAATGCCACAGAATCTCTTTCTGTAAAGAGATTCATGTGATTGTTTTATAGTCTGACCACATTGATTTATCTCTTCAAATATAACCCAAATGATTTGCTTTTACCTTATTTATTCCTTGAGCAAGATTCTTGAGTAATATACCATATTTAGCAAGATTTCTTGAGTAATATACCATAGTCTCCCTGTTTTACTTCTTTTCATGTGGTGGGCTAATGCTAAATGACTGTTGAGCAGATGGAAAGATAAAGGCCACAGATAATCCTCAAAAGCAAGTTGTCAATTTTCATTATAAAATCTGTGTAATTGAAGACCTGATGGTTGATTCAAAGCTGGGTTATAATAGTTTATTTAAAACCAAAAAGAGTTTGTAAAATCAGAAAAGAAAATTAAAAAGAAAGAAAAATATGTTTTAAAGAAATCTATTTATTGAAAATCTATTTCATTTGACCTTGAGCTGACCTTAGTAAAATAAGTGTTACTATTATTCAATAAATGAGGAGACTGAAATTTATTGAAGTTATACAATAGACAAATCCCATAGCTAGCAAGCCACAGTTCTGGATTTCAAATTCAAGATTTCTATATCCAGTTCCAAGGCTCTCTTCTCTGCATCATATATATCTTCAACTTGCCCTGGGCATTAAAGATTACAAATCTTCCTAACCGTTTCTTCCCAGTTCTGCTGCTATAGTACCTGATCTTAGACAAGTTCTTTAACTTCTCTAAAACCTGAGTTTTCTTTGGTCTAAAGTAGGAACAAAAATTATTATTTTCCATGGTCTTTATGAGAGTTTAATGATATATTCAAGGTAATCTGTATATCCTTGGGAATTAATGGTTAAGAAGGTTTGATTTAGTGATTAGGAAGGTTTGAAAACTGGGCAAAATAAAGGTTTACTCAGTAACATCTGAAGCCAAACTGGCAATTTAATTTTTTAAATATTGTCAAATGTTATTAGTTTCTAAGAATTATGGAAGCAATGTATTTATAATGGAAACAGGAAAGATCTTTAAGGAGAAGGAAAAATATTTTGAAAATGTTCAGCATAAAACATCATTTGACCAAGTGGCTAGCATTGCTGCTCTGAGGTAGAATTACCATGCATTTATTCTGATACAAATTGATTTTACTTTTTTAATGAGTCTTATAATTTTGTTTATTAAGAGTAGAATACCGGTTTTAGGGAGACCTACTTTAATCATCATAAGAAGCCATATTTCCTTGAGAGAAAGAAACAGAAGATAAAGGGACCATTTAGCCATCAGGAAAAATTAAGTAAAGTTATGTCTACTGCACCTAAGTAGGCCTCCAGTCTCAGTGCCATTATCTTGAAAAATATCATCCACTCTGCACTGCTTTTAGGCTATACCACTACAACACATATGCAATTCTGTTCCATTTCTCCTACATAGAAAAGAGTAGTAATTGTTCTCAGGGAATGGAAAGTTATTAAAAATATATATCCATAGCATATTTCTTCATCAAAAAAATCTTTACCTGAACATGATAAAGATAGCTGCCATTTATAGAAACCCTGAGATATGCTACTTACTTTGAATATATTATTAAACTTATAAACACCATTAGAAATAATTAGTATCATCTCTATACAAATTACTTTGAATATATCATTAAACTTTCATAAAGACCATGGAAAATAATAATTATTATTCCTACTTCACACAAAAGATAAGTTAGGTTTTAGAGACATTAAAGAACTTGTCCAAGGTCAGGTAGTGTAGTAGCAGAGCTGGGACTACAAAAGAGATATCTCTCTTTTCCATATCATTCTGCTTACTTTAACAATTAGCTGACGATTTCCAGCTGTATTTCTAACACACATCTGCTGTCTTGTTATTACTACATAAGGTTAGAGGTCAACGGACCAAAGTTGCCATGTTATAGTTTGAAAAATAGTTCTTTGAAAATCAGAATGTGTTAGGGTAAAGTTAGGATAATGTGTCTGATATTTATCATTTTTTAAATATATAGTAAGCATCACTTTCCCATGAGGAATCATGAAAATTTTGTGTTAAAGGCACATTGTGGTGGGTATATAATAATGTTTATTCTTTAAAATTATTTCTATTAATGAATTATTAATTTTAATTTTTTGAGTTTTATTATATTAAATGAGTACTTACAAACAAAAATCAATGTATTGAATTCTTAGTTTTTATTGAGTATTTATAAAAAAGCATCAACACTTTAAAAATTGATTATTTTTTGGTGTATAAAATCTAAAAATAACAACAGAAATAAATTCCCAAGTGAACTACAATGAAAATACCAGTAGAACTCTACAACAAAAATAATCTTTACTGGGGCCAGGGATATAACTCAGCAGCGTACAGCCTGCCTGGCAAGCACAACATCCTGAGTTCGATTCCTGATACCCCTGCCAAGATCTTCATCATATCTTCAGACCTAGCTCTAACACTGCATCATTCCATTTGATTGTGCAACCATTTTAATTAGTCAAATATGTATTTACATTGTTGTTTTCTCCATCATCTGAATCAAAGAGGTCTGCATTCCCTGTGTCTATATCAGTTTGATTCTTGCTCCATTTCCTTGTTATAGGAACTTTGGCTCACATGACCAACTATCATTATCTTAATCATCCACGCATGAGTCCTACCTGATGATTCAATTTTGACCTCCAAAACTTGCAAATTTGGTTTTTCATGTGACATTATACAGAATTTGGCTACCTCTACCAGAAAAATCAAAAGAAAAAATTTTGGGAAGAATGATGTGGGTGTATTTTACTCCCCTTGATGCTCCAGGAAACATACACAAAACTGTTACATGGAGCACTGTGTGGATAAAAGTTCTGGTTTGACACCTCTGTACAGGTGCACATATCTTGTCGTTCTTTTGTCTACTAAGTGGGTAAATACAAAGATTGCTTCCTGTATCCTCCATAGTTACTGGGGATAGGTTTTTGTAGTGGAATTGATTTTTGTAATACACTGTTATGCCCTAAGGAAGTCACAGTGGGTTATTTTCTTTAGATTACTATGTAAGCAAAGGTATGGAAAATTCAAAGGAAGTTCAAATAAGTGGCATCAAAAGGGAAGATTCAGAAAGTATGTGCTAGTATGAGTGAATATGAACAGAAATGATACAAAATATACAATTCCAGGTAAATGACAAAGAAGTGAGTTTTAAAAGGACAATCCTATCAATTCACTATTCACTGATAACTAGGTACAGAAAATTCCAAGATTTTGCTTTGTAAGTGAGTTGCTAGTGGTTTTCTAGTTGCAAACAAAAAAGATTTATTTAAGAAAATGAAATGACCAAACTTCATACATTTGAGGCACTTAACAAAAGTGTAATGATGCCTGGGTCCTAACCACAGAATGGATAGAAAAGATATGGTATTTTTATACAATGGAAAGCTATTCAAACCTTGGGGCTTTTATAGGTACATGAATGCAACTTGATATCATGCTCAGGAGTGACATGGTTTGGACTCACGTGGGTGAACATCGTTGTCTTGCTAGTTAAAAAAAAAAACTGAGTTAGTGGAATCCTAAATGTACAATAGATACTGAGAAGGTGAAAGGGGAGGAAATGTCTGAAAAGGAAAAGTGGTAGCTATTGTTAATTTCCTATTACCTTTTATCAAGTACTGTATCATTTTCATTGTTTTGTTTTGTTTGTTAAATTCTAATATGTATCATGGTATGAGCAGCTATTTTGAAGATAGCAATGTATATTGCAGTGTGCCACAACCAAGTGGCTTTTGAGGTTCCTGGGGTGAAGGACCATGAAAAGATGAGAAAATAGAGAAGCGACAAAGTTGGGGTGAGCTGGAGCTTTTATCCTCCTGATGGGTGGAAAGGAACTGCTCAACCACTGTAGCATATTTATTTATACCCTCCAAAGAAAAACATCAATTTCAACCCTTCTGCCTAGCCACTTATTTGCCTGGCTGGCCTGGGTCCCTTGCCTTCTGGCTGCTGGAACAACTTGTTTACACAGCTTGTTTTAGGCTCTCTTTGTTTTCAGGGTTGGCCTTGCTTTAGCCCCACACTTGTGACCAATTTCCAGTTTCACTGTCTCCCTATAATGAATGGTAGCCATTGTTGATTTCCTATTATATTGTTTTGAAGTCCTATATCACTATCATTGTTTGGTTTTGATTGGTTTTATTCTGTTCTGTTTTGTTTGATTTTATTATGTCTTATGGTGTGGGCAGCTATTTTGAAGATAACATGAGGTGTTATGGCAGCCAATGTTTATTTCCTATTGTTTTGTTTTGAAGTCCTATTTTGCTCTTATTGCTTTGTTTTAATTGGCTTTATTCTGTTTCATTTGTTTGGTTTTGTTCTCTTTAAAATTAAAAAAAACATTTCTGGGTCCTTTGAGCTATTACATATACTATTTTCCTAACAGTTGCCTTCTTATAGAACAAGACAAATTGCTAGAGAGAGAACAAATACTATATTAGCTGTGGCCCTATAGTACTTTTTCTCTTACAGATATAGAACTTAAACGACCTGGGAATGATAATTCATGCCTGTAATTCCAGCGCTTTGGTAGCCTGAGGGAGGAGGATTGCAAATTCTAGATCAGCCTGGAAAATTTAGTAATATAATAAAGCCCTGTCTCAAAATTAAAAGAAGTGTTGTGGATATAACTTAGTATAAAGACATGGGATCCAATCCTCAGTGCTGGAAAAAGGCAAGAAAAAAAAGAAAAGAAGTTAAAGGCATAGAAGACTAGAAAAATCTTTGTATTACAAAATCAAAAAAAAGTTTAAAGTAGTAACAAGATAAATCTTATGTAAGTGCTTATTAAAGAGGAAGCAAAAAATGAAAAAGAAACCTTATGTGATAGTATATAAAAGCAAAAAGACAAAATTTATATTCACAAGTAAATAAATTATACACGATTGTATGCGCCAAGCTAGAAACACAAGTGTTTGAAAACCAAGCACACCTTGTGCATATAAAGGTTTATATGTCTCATTTTATAGACAGTATATTGTTTCCTTTTATCTTTACTTAATATATAGCTTTACTATAACTATAAAAAATAAAATATTTCATTAAAAGGAAAAAGATCTAGCATCCATGAATAATATAGGAAATAAGATATTTATCATATATGCCATATTAAAAAGTAATAAATAATAATATCATTCATAGTGAAATAATGTCTCAGCATAGGACAGAGCAAAATTGTAGAATAGGCACCTCCATCTGTCATTCCCCTACAGAAACATCAGTTTGAAAGACTATCCACAAATGTACATACTTTCACAAGGAGAAGAAAACCAGGTGACTGAACACAGTTTTTTTTTCACAGCATAATAATGAGAATAAATTCTATGAAGAGTGTAGAATGGACAGTTTTACATTATCCATAGCATCCGCCTCTTAACCCTGAGCAGAACAGTGTGGAGAGATATGGTATAACTGGGGAAAGAGAGAGAGTAAGCCTAGACTTTGCCTTGAATCCCAATACCAAACCTTCCACTGAATGGACCTCTGTTGTCCCTAAGTTCATGTTGGTACCTGAGAATGAGATGCCACACTTTCCCTGGCACTAGGTAAGAACCTATAGCTCTGCAAGACTGGTGCAATCTACCTGCTATATCATTGCCTCCCAAAATGGCCTTAGACTTTAGATAAACCTCAGTGGCAAACAGGCCTCAGCATCCAGTGAGCACTGTGTATACACACTAGCAAAGTACCAGCCTCAGCCACCAATTGGTTTCAGCCTGGTGCCATGCTAGTCACAGCACTCTCAGAGCTAGGTGCCCCAAAGTATACTAAACAGAAAATCATGGTGACATAAAAATATAAAATATGGGGTAGAAGGTGTTATAAAAATATAGAGCTTTCTTTTTATTTTTGCAATCAAAGTTGTTATCAGGTAAAAATAACCAGTTATAAGATGTTTAAATTTTTATTTAGCTATTTACACATCCATAAAAATGGCAAACATTTCTAAAAATGTTTTTATGCTCAGGATATGTACAATGCAGAATATGTTGTTCCTTCTTAAGGAAAGAATTAACAAAAGAACGGACTGATGGAAATTATGGCAGGCATTAGGGTAAAGGTGATGATTTGGGCCTCCTTTTGAAAACGACCACTTTTTTTGGTACTGGGAATTGAACTCAGGACCTCACACTTGCCATGCAGATGCTGCACCACTGAGCCACATCCCCAGCCCAACACTATCACTCTTAGGTGATGATGGCTCAATTATAACCTGAGGATAAGACTAGTGAAAAAACTTTTTGGTTCTAAATTTAAAAATATTTGAGATCTATGTAAACAATATAACAAATTTGGATACTTAAAGATTTCAAATATTATAGACCAAGGATTGGTAAATTTTTTTGAAAAGAAAAACACAGTTTCAGGCTTTCAGGCCACGTGGTCCCTGTCATAAATGTTCAACTGTGCTGTCACAGTATGAAAGCAGTCATAGACGGTGCATAAATTAATGCGCCCAGCTCTGATCCCAGCGACACTTTGTGAAAGTGAACAGCTGGCAGGATTTGGCTTACAGGTTGTAGTTTGTCCTTTCCTGTTCTAGAAAGCTGTACTTTATTTGGGATGCGCTCATTTTTATTGGATCTGCCATATGCACATCCTGCCTCATTAGTCTTTTATCATTAACAAAGAAAGTCACTAAACACAAATGTGATTTCTTCCAATTTTACTTTCCAGTCAGAAAGAATTCAAATTAGAAAACAGATCATGTTGCCACTATTCACTGAGTTTGTGTACTGATTATGCACACAATGAATATTTTTGCATCTGTATATACACCACGTGTGCAGTCAGAGTACTCTATTGGACTTTTTCATTTTTTTCCCTAACAAACAGTTAATCTTGCCCATATATAATTTCAAGAACAATGAGAACTTCTATTTATTTGTGTATGTTGGCTAGAAACATTTCTATGAGCCTTAGACATATTTTTTAAGTCTTTAAGGATCAGAGCATTCTCACATATTAAGTTTCAGTGAATTTTCCTTTTGTGATTTTAAAAAAGTTTTCAGTGAATGTGTAATCTTATTTTTCCTATTAGGTTGAAATATTTTTCTTTTGTTATCTGTCCTCTATTTATGAAATGACTCCTTTTTTATTGGTTTTACTAAGCAATCTAATAGAAAGTACCACAGCATTTTTTGTCCAAAAATATATTAACACTCCTCCTTTGGCTGTAGCAAAAAATAATTAAGTGTAATTTGGATTTTATTTTAACCATTGACCCTTGTGGGTTTTTTTTTATTGTTCTGGGGATTGAACTCACGACCTCACACTTGCCAAGCAGGCACTTATACCGCTGAGGTAAATCCCCAGCCCCTCACCCTTATTTTTATAGGAAACTTTATACACCTGTTTGAATTTGGCAGTAGCTAAGATACACGATTTCTGTATTTGATTTTTTTTCTTATTAGCAAATCTTGGAAAAACCCTGTGACACAAGTCTGTATGTTTCTGTTGTATTGCTAATGCCATGAGAAATGAAATCAGTTTACCATCATTAAAATTAAGAAAGGTCACTTAGTAATTAATTAAGCATAACCAGCCAAAGGTATAGCTCAGTGGCACAGCACCTGCCTGGCAATCACAAGGTCCTGAGTTTGTTTCCCAGTACCAAAATAAAATAAAATAAAATAAAATAAAATAAAATAAACATAATCTAGCCATTCATTTATGTCTTTGTAATAGGCTGCTTCTACCACTTCTAAAGACCTTTACTTTCACACTTCCATTGCCTGCCAGGCATCAATTTTCAAGACACATCTCAAATCACCTGCTCAACCAAGCACTCTTTTCTAGTCTCCCTGCTCAATTAGATTAGGTTCTCCCTCTGAGCCCTTCAGTACTTTACCTGTATTGTTATGGTCCTTAGTATATTGTGCTTTAATCAATTACTTTGTTTTTCTTAAGACTGCATCTCACTGTGTTGCCCAGGCTCACCTCACACTTGCGCTCCTCTCTCTTCAGCCTCCCAAGCAGCTCAGATTACAGGCATGAGCCACCACATTCACCTCTCTCATGTACTTTCTTGAACTATCCCTAGGGAAAACTCTTCCACAGCAATGAGTAGAGTCTTCTTGTACATTTAAAGCACCTGTTGAACTGTGATAAGATATGAAAAGTAATTTTGCTAAGACATTTGACATTGGGTATAAACTTTAAAGGTGCTTAATGTGGTCAAGTCTGACAACGTGGCAGATGCTTTCACGTCTCAGAGGAAACAACAGCATAAGAACCAAACATAAAAACCTAAAAGGATATGAAGTGATCATATAACTGTGTTGTAAGCAGTTCAGATGGTCTAAATAGAAAAAGCTAAGCACAATAGACCGAGCTTTCCTAGCTCCTGTTCCTTAGCTGTGAGCCCTTCCTACCTTACCAATACCTATTCTCCTGCATATCATCTTGAGTATCATTCTATATTTTGTGTCAAGTGTCTCTTGTATCTAATACATGGAGGTCCACTATTTGATACCCTTACTTATTATGTTTTCCTCTATTAAACTTGAAGTCCGTTGAAGATTGGGGTTTGTAGAGCAAACACTAAATCATAAGTATAGCTTCAGTTTAAGAAATCAATAACAGATCCAGAATCCAAAAGTTTCCTTTGAGCTACAATTTTCCATAAATTAAAAGCTGTGATTTCACCTCTACTCTGAAATCCATTCCATCTCATCCTCTTGGAATTTTCTGTAATTAGCTCACCTCCTTTGGTGACTGAGTGTTGCAAGCATAGCATTTTCCATAGATTCCTCTTTTCCTCTTCATTTATTTTAATGAATTACTAACTTTCATAGTAATTGTAAATTCTCACTTGCAATGTGTTTTATATCTGTTCTTTAAAACATTAATCACCAACTGTTTGAGAATCACAGTATTCCATGAATATTTATTGGTTACCAGCTGTTTGTCAGATATACTACTAGATGTAACAGATAAAAGGCAAAAAAGAAAAAAATTTGTATGTTAATTGAGAACCAGATGAAAAGCAGTTATGATACAATATTGTAGGGCTATAAGAAAAGACACTGCATTCTGGGCAGGGGAGCCAGGAAAAGGTTCTGAAGATCCCTGTATATATACCACTCAGAGTTGGTCACATTTCATTCCATAGACAGTGAAGAGATGTGGAACTCATAGAACGTTGTAAAACAAGTTTGATATAAAACAATCGTACTAACAGTTGGAAATACTGTGATGGCTACAAGAAAGGGATGAATTGGAGATAAACAGAAACCAATTTCAAAGTTATTGCAATATATTAGAGAGAAGAGCCATATACTTTAGGATAGTGACAAAGGAAGAAATTATGAAAGATTTTTAGGAGAAAGAGTGACAGCTGTGTAAATTCAGGAGCTATATCTTATAGTGAGTGGTACATAATATTAATTGAATACATTTGTTCAAATATTAATGATTTAAGTAGATTTTATCTTGGTTCCCTTTTGAAATGTCCTACCCTTTTATCTCTGTATATGTAGATTTTATCTACCCCTTAAAGGCCTGACTCAAATACTACCTTCAGGAAATTTTCTCTTATTCCATCAACTGAAAATAAACTTCATCTTTGATAAACTTCATAAAACATAGTCTCATAATATTTAATCCTTTCTTCCTTTTGTATTTTGTATCTCTCTATACACACACAAATTATATATATATATATATATATATATATATATACAGTTCAGCTTTTATTTGATTATAAATATCTTGGGGAGTTATCCATGTTTGTTGTCTATTTATAATCCTTATGCTCTCTAGCACAAGAGTTTTTCCCATACTAATGTTTAACAAATATTTATTGAATGAAAAATAAATGTCAATTTTATGGAAATAAAATATCCTTGAATAGTATAACAAAGTAAGAATAAGGACTCTGAAGCAAGATTGTTTTCTCAGGCTAGAAGATATCAATATTTAGAATAGATCCAATGGAAATAGAGATAACAAAAAGATGAAAAATTGTCAAAAATACGTCAGGAAGAAATATCAAGAAGTTTCAGAGAACTTTATAAAGATCAAATGATTGCAGTTCTTTGTATATCTTAATGCTATGTGTTTCATTGAAAAAGATAATTTTTGACTGCTTGATATTTATGCATAGTGTAGTAATACATAAATGTATAATTTTATCACTCTTTTTAAGGGTTATAGAATTTGAAATACTGAGAAACAGGATACCAATAAATGATTTAGAATTATTTACCAAAATTTGTATGGTAAATAATTTATAAACTGAAGAGAATCATAATAGTGTGAGTCAAATATGACTTAAAACAGTTGAGTGACTTCCTGAAAAACTTAAGGCTTGATTTAGCCCTTTAAGAATAAAAAGAGATTGATGTTTTCATCAAAAGATGGGTCAAACTTCATGGAGTAATATATACCTTAGCATTACAAAGAATGATGGGGGAAACAAACTATTTTGAAAATATCAACTTGAAAATATCAATTTGAAAATATCAAAACAATGGCCTGCAAGGAAAGCACAATGGAATAAAATCTGATAGCATATTTTTAAAGTCATATGACTTTGCATTTCCTGCCATCAGGAAATGCTGCAGCATGCCAAATTGTATAAAACTTCTGTGATGGAGGAAAGTTTTATACATATATGCGTAGATTCTCCTACAGAGTAACAAGAAGCTTTCATGCCATCAACCCCTTGGATTTCCTAACAATGTGAAAATTCTAGAACAGCTATGTGTCAATATTGCCAAGGACATTATTCAAATGCAAGATGGTAACAGAGAAGTCAAATCTATCCTCTGGTTTTAGAAGTGGGAAAGTAAAACCAAATTGCTTGGATAGCTTGCTTCAAAATGAAAGCTCTAAGATGGAGCACCAGTCTTTAGACTAGTAATCCAACATGAAATGCTATTATTTCCTTATTCTTAGGTAGAGAGATCTGGGGTAAAACTGGGAATGTTGGGAAGTATTAGCCAATAGATTTTGTTACCTTAATTTTGTCTTTAGATAGAATGCACAAAAATGACAGTCCCTATGTGGTCTGCATGAAATATATACAGGACTAATGTAATACTTTATATGTGGTGTACTTATTTATAATCACATATTCTGTGTGAACAAGTCTGGTATTTACAGAAGACTTAAGAAAACTTTGTATTTAAAATGTTTTACAACTCAAGTATGTTATCTCTTCTCATCCAATATACTTTTATTTTTTAATAGCTAAATTTCAGCCAAGATAGGTGTTAGCCTGTATTGATACTCAGAGTATCGCCTTTGATTTGTTACCAAGACACTTTCAAAAGACCAACTATATGAATAACATTAACAGGCAAATTTAGTAAAGAGAGTATAGCAGGAACTGCCTTTCCATTCTCAAGTTTCCCATAGCATAATTGGGAGTGAAAGCATCTGTTGAGTGGACATTTCAGGCATAGTCTTTCGATCACTGTCAGATCTTCCTGGGTCAAAACTTCATTCTGAACATTCATTTCATGATGGCATGCTTGATCTAAAAGAATCAGAGAATATTCAGAGGCTAAAATTTCTACTTGGATACTGAGTAGACCATTCAGTTGTGTTTTATAGGAAAATTTGTGTATCTATGTCAAGAGCCTGAAATGAAACTGTGATCTTAAAGTAGACTAATGTCCAATCAATCAGGAATTTCTAGAATAATGCAGTATTTGTTGTTATGTTCTAAATTTAACTGAAGTATAAAACATTATATGTATGTCTTAATGAGCCCACCATGCATGATTTTCTGACATGTTTGTTGATTAAATGGATTTATTGTATGATACTTTTTAAAGTTTTAATGAATATAGGACTACTATAATATTATTTTTTCTTTCAGTTGTTAACCAGTATTCGTAGCTTATCTTCATGTTTTTGAAACTTTAGTAAGATAAATTATACACATTGTTAGTTTCAAGACTAACTCGGTGGTAGCATAATCACCATTTTATCCACTCATATGACTACTTCATGACAAAAAATATTGAGGACTTTGTATCTCATGTGAAGTGATGGATATGATTTAGCATAATTGCGATGCTACATTGTTTCTTCATTTGGCTTATTTGAATTCCTAAGGCACTTGATATTAATGTAGTAAAATTGTCTTAATATATAAAGGAAGCACATCTTACATAAGGAGAAAAAATAGACATAAAGCAAATTTTTGCAAAGTAAGTCAAATAGTCCAGGAATCAAATTATAATAAGCTATAATTTTTATTGCCAAAGTGTCTACAGTCTTTGGCAAGCTATAAAAACTTTCATTCCTAACCAATCATCAGCAAAATGATTTATCACTTAATATAAAGGAAATACAGTGAATCCCTCATTCTAGATGGAATCCCAGGGCCTTCCTCAGGCTGAATTTGGGATGCATCCCATATGCTGTTTTCTTATACTTTGTACCTGGAATATAATCCTAGGAGCCACCTATGTACAATGAATAGTTTCATTCCTTATAAGAAGACATGGAAAAGTAATGATCATTACTAGGTTTACCATGCATTCTTCAGGCACCACATTTCTAGGTACAACAAATGTTGTGTCCATCAAACAACAGAACATTGAATACAAATAGAAATTTCTCGTATTTTTTCTAGGATCTCAAATGTTGGTTTAAAAGAGAATTTATCTTTGTTTATTAATCCAGACATACTTTATGATAGTAGTTCCTAATTTTTTCAAAAATGAAGATCATTTTCCACAGCAACAAGAAGTAACTATGTTTTTACGTGTTTACTCTCAGTATCTACGTGTAGATTCACTGACACTGCAGTATTTAATGGCCATTAGTAAATAGAGGCCCACAGGTAAGGGGAAAACTGTGAGAATGTATTAGATTTTCCAGAAGCAAACTTAAAATGGAATTTTACTATAGATTATTTATTGGAAAACAACATTTATGGAAAGCAGAAAGAAGAAGCAGGATTTGATAGAGGAAGAAATCAAGCTATAATACAGGGTCTATTAGTCTGTCAGAGCTATATAACAAGCTCTGAATTTCTTATCACCCATTTGAGTGATTTCATACAGATGTAAGTAGCTGGACTTTTTATTTTGCCTCAGTCATTTTTTTTATGGCCAACCTAGGAAGGATGTGCCCTTGGTCAAAAAGGCTCTCTGAAGCTAAGGCAAACCAATATGGCTATACCCTACCCAATATGGCTATATATATACCTGTACATATTCTAAACCTAATCTTCTGTTTTTCCTGTGAAGTAAATGATCTGTTGTGTTGCCTGAAACTCATTTTATAGGTCTTGAGTGAATCTACAGAGTAGTTGCTGGACATTTTCATTCTATACCCACATACTAAGCCTACCCATTCACACACTGGGTTCTGGCATTTTTCTTCTCTGTCAGTGAGTCAAAACAGATCCCCCAGATTGCAAAGATGTCAGCTGAAAAAGAGGTACTAGATGGGATCTAGACCACTCATTCAGGCAGTTTGCTTGTGCCTCTGACCAATTTTGTTCAATTTCAGGTTACCTTGAACCTCTTGACCTTATAACTTGATTAGTCTGACAGGATTCAACTTATCATGAATAGATTCAGATCTGTAGTCACTTGGTGTCCCATAGTACAGCATTCATTCTTTGTGAGAGCCTAGTGATATACTAGCATGTGCTTTTCAAAGTGGTTTTTCTTATATGACAAACCCAAAATATAACTAAAGAGTAAAATAAAACATAATAGGAAATAGGGAGGTAGATCTTTTACTAAAGGAAAGAGGACCAAGAGATGGAAGAGTGGAAAAGGGATGAAAAAAAGAATTAAAAGAATTATAAACTCAGCACAAGGAACATAATTATTATGTACTGCAAACATGTACTGAATACCGTATGTGAAATGGCCTTGTTCCAGAATCCAAGGAGCCTGCACTGTGGTCTTCCTATTTAGGTTTACCATAAACACTGCATGGCTTCCATTGATTTTTCTCTCACATGATAGATTGTACCAGATTATATGGTTCAAGTGACAGGCTTGCTCATAATTTGAATCATTGTAGAAGTCTGTGCAATGTCCTGGCACCCTTGCTAGGGTATAATTTGTATCTTTGAAAAATACTCCCAAATTAATAAACTTTTCATATGTAATTTTCTCTTATTTTTGTTATATTCTCTTGATCCAATACCTACAGAATCAGGTCAAACATATACTCCCCCATCTCCTACTAATAAATGTTAGTTAGATTTTTTTTATTCCTTTTGGATATATACGACTTTTTCTGCTTCTAATGAACTCATCAAATTTTTAAGTGGTGAATTCTGTGACTTAACACTACTTAATGAAAAGAATGTGTTGTGAATCCTAACTGGAATATTTGTTTTCTTATGAGGGAGAGGGCATATTAGAGATAGTGCTGCTTATAACAAGGAAGGGTAGGTTGTTTCTCTAACACATAGATTTCAGGGTCTAAAGTTGAAAGGATTTAAGGATCTCGGTCCAGAGAGATCCTTAACAAATACCATAATCCCATTTGTTTTCTAACCAAGACACTGATATCCATGGCATAACAAGCTTGCTTAAATTGAGAGTTTAAATTTCTCTGGAAATTTTTCACTCTGACCAGGAAATTTTGAGACTTTATTCAGTAATCTTCATTCCACCACTAGAGGAGGTAACCACTCAGCCAACCATTTGGAGATCTCTGGGCATATATATGACCCATTAAGCCAAATTGGTCACTTTTTTGCCTCTAGATTGTTCAAAGTTTGGGTGCAGATCTCTTTAATGATGCTTAAACCTTTAAGGAGTTACTATAGAAAAAATTAAGTGATTCTTACAAGGGGAGATAGATGGTTCATCTGTTTCTAATACTTTTGCTCTGTCTAGTTTTTTAACTCATTCATTGATTCAACATATATTTATTTTTTGTATGAGAAGTGACTTGCTAAGCATAAGGCATATAGGATCATCCTTGCCTTACAAAGCACATAGATCAATGGATTTAAAAGTTACATCTTCCTAAATAGTGAAAGATGTAGCACGGTAAGCTAAAATAACTTCAACCAAGTCATGCTGTCAGTCAAATAAATTTTTAGCTTGCAGATTTACTTTGAAAATAAGAGTAAAGTGACCCAATACTTTGCTATTTGCAAAGAAATAAAAAGGGCTTCATGTATACTTGCAAGTCTTCAAATTATCTGGAAATGAAAATATCTAAAGAAATATAGACAAAAAACAATACTGTATCCTCCTTGTGACATTTTACTTCCTTTCTATATAGAATCAATTCTGTAAGTTTTCTTTCACTAACCTCTGCATTATATGTTGTTTTTGCCCCCTTGTGACTCTACTAGATGCCACATCTTAACTAATATTTATTGGCTGATGATCTACTAATTTCTTAGCTCTAGACCTACATACTCAAATGAGTAATGAATATTCCTACAAAAACGTCTCAGAAGTATCTCATAATCATCATATCTAAAGAGGACTTATTTTTCATCCAGATAGATTACATACCACTTTCTATTTTTCTGTTCTTATGTGTGTCTGTTTAGACTTATAATAGTTTGTATCATTTTTTTTCTTGGATGCAAGTGTAAAGGTATGAGAAATTAAGCTGGACAAATAGATACTAAATATGGAAACACATGTTCACATGTAGTGCCTGAAGTTAGCTTTTTTCTTATCTGGCTGATGTTTGACTTCTATGATCAAAAGCTTGTATTAGATTAAATGATGTTAAATTATCATTTTTAAGCTACAGCAGGTTTAAGTAATAGCAATTTCATACAGTCAGACCTACCATTGTCTTTGTTGTGGTAAGAAAACTTAAAAATTCCTTTGTGAATTTTTAAAAGCACAAGCAATAATACTAACAAAACATTGAAGCTAGTATATTTCCATGATGAAACAGAACTAAATTCTAGAGAATTAGCCTTTTATATTTTATTTCAAATGAATTTGATGAGTTTTCAAATCTGAGATTCTTTATGCATTAAATGCAGTTGTTTGTGTTTTAAGAAAATTCAGAATCACATAAAGCATGCTAGACCAGTAGCTAAAGCACAATATTATACAGATAATTTTCAAGTCTAAAACCTTTATCTGAAAGTGTTTTAAAACATTTTAGTTTCAAGTAGGAAAGGTTCTCCTTTTATCACTCTTCAGTGAATAAATAGGATGTGGTTACTTTTAAAAAACAGAAGTATAACATTCTAAATTTTTTGCTGACTTTTAGGAAAAAATATTTAAGAAGTGATTCACTGTACATCAGGTTTTTGGGCCATCTCTGAACTTTGGCTATAGTTAACAAAATCTTTAAATAGACTATTACATGTCCTAGTTTACAAAAGTAAAATGTTTTCAATTATTATACGATTGTCTAGCTCTTAAAACTCAGCATATTCTAGCTGAAAGATTTTTCATGTTGCTTATTATGTGTTAGATGTAGAATCAGTGTTTTAAAATGTTTTAATGAAAATTCTGGTAATTACTGGTAATTCTTAAAATTAAACATTATTACTTCTTTGACTCTTTTGTATCCCTTAAATATCAAACAGAAATGGTTTGATCTTTGTGAATCTTATACTCTCTGTCTAATCTACTAAATTCTACCTACATAATGCAAAAGCAGTCATAGACAATAAACAATAAGAATGGCTGTGTTTCAATGAAACTATGTTAAAAACAGAGAAACAGCCTTCAAGGGCCATGGTGTGCTGCCCTCCTTTTTAGAAGGGTATTCTTTAACACTTAATCTTCTGTCAGTTTTATTTTTTATCTAATTCATAATTTAGTATTAGTTATTTCTAAAATAGCTAGAATGAAATTTTATGGATTTCATCTTTAGAAAAGAAGTACACTATTCTAATACTAATTTGGAGTGTTCCTCCAGAAGTGTCTAACTTAAAAATAGATATAAGAAACTAAAGAAAACTATTGGGAGGAATCAAAATCCTACTGAAATGTCCAATGGAGGCAAAAATAGAATTTAGTCATCGTGATTATTTTGAGAGGGGAGCGGTGCTGGGGATCTAACCTAAGGACTCACACGTGCAAGGCAGATGCTGTGCAGTTGAATTACATTCCCAGCCCCTTACTGTGATTGTTTCAAAATATATGTAAAATTATTTGCTATTCTTTCCCCAGAAAGATGCATTCTGATTTTACTCTCTTTGAATGCAGGATGGTCTTAGTTTTATACTTCTAGTGAATAGGAGGTAGCAGAAGTATGTGGCTAGGTTACGTGAGGCACTGTGCTTCTTGTTTAGCCTTGGATCTCTTGCTTTGGGGAAAGCCAACCATCATGTTGTCAAGCCCTATGGAAAGCCCGCCGTGGCAAGGAAGTGAAGTTTCCTGCCAACAGCCTTCCTGGAAATGGATTCTGCAGCCTTAGTCAAGCCTTTGGATCATTGCATCTGATGCCAAATCTTGACTGAAACTTCACTAACAATCCTGGGCCATAGTCTTTGTCTGAGCCACTTTTGAAATCCTGACCCACAGAAACTAGGAGATAATACATGTTTATTATTTTAAGCCATTCACATTTGTGGGTGATTTGCTTTGAAACAAAAATAAAACTAAAATCTTAACATGAATGATTTCAACATTTGTTTTGAAATGAAAAGGGGTGAGTACAAGGGAATAAAACCAGAAATCATCTATGTTTCTCCTCTAAGGACCCATACCTCATATACAAAAGTTATAACTCTTTCTACATGCATATAATTAGCCACTGAGCATTTTAAACTCAAAAGTATAAGATTTTGTTCTTGACTTGTTCACTAGTATTTTGTCCTAGCTTATATTTACACCTGAGGTGTATTTGGCTTCTATCTAGATGCTCTCCAAAAGCCTCATGCAATCATAGGTGAGACTTTTTCAGAAATGACTGAATCTTAGATTCAGTGTGTGTTTGATTCATGGTACAATGTTAGGATTAAAGGTACTAGGATTTGTGGTGAGTGATTACTAAATCAGTCCACAGATTGTTTGGCATCACTCTTAATCCTGGTAGCCTGGATACAATATAAGGGACAGAAAGAGGCTTGTCTTTCCCTTGCTTGCTTGCTTTTTCTGCCTTCTGCTTGCTATGAACTTGCCCTCTGCCAAGCCACCCTGCCTTGGGGCCAGCCAATTACGGACTGAAACCTCTACAAACTGTGAGCTAAATAAACCTTTTCCCTTCTGACTTTGGGTGTCAGGTATTTTGTCTCAATAATGTGAGAAAAATAACTAAGACAAAGTATCATAGATAAAAACAAGAACAAGTCATGACACCATAGTATATTTTTTTAAAGTACTTTGGATACAGGGAGGATAAAGTTGTAGGAAATTTTTTCTTAATACATGCATCCTAGGTATGTTACAGAGCATCCTCAGTACAAGGAAGATAACTAGAGAAGAACTGGCTAGGAGATGCCCTTGGGGGAAGATCTAACCGCCAGCAACTTCTCTCTGTTATAAATATGTTGGCTCCCAATCAATCATTGTGGATGAGACCATAATATCAGCCTGTTTAAAAATAAATTCTCTGAGAAAAAATATATAGTTTAAATTTAATCCCCTTCTGTTCAAAAGTATACTTTCCTGTTTTAGATGAACTTTTTTTAATTGACTGACAGGGCAAAAATTAGGTTCTGAGGAGTCATTTTCAGTTATGTTTCCTGCTTTTTTTCCTGAGAACAAGATGTACTAGTTGTTTTTTGTTTTTTTTTTTTACTTTCTCTTTATATACATTCTTAATCCCAAACATATTCAAATGTACAAAAATTACTGAAACTGTCCTTGGAAGTCACCATCACCCTTATAATTGCCCAATATTATCACTTTTTCTCAGTTCTCATCCTTTACTTTCCACATATAACACTAATTTCTCTTCCCTTGAAATTTTGTTTTCCTAACTTTCTATGCATAGTTCTGATTTCCCTCCCATCTAAATATTGTTTTCTATCTCTAACCTTTAAAGAACTTGCATTAAGGTTTTCTCCTACTTGGTTTTTTTTATCACTGAGTGTAGTGCATTATTCTAAGATTTCAGAGACTGACTTTTCCATGGAAACTAACATTAAGATTTCAGGATAGACTTTCTACCTGGAGAGCTACAGCTGTCCCCTAGTTTAATACATCTTTTCACTAACACTGGCTTTTCCTCTTATTTTGTTATGTCTTTTGATGATGACACCATTGTCCTCATAAGAATCATTACACTTTACTTTGACTATTACAATAGCTTCTGTTTGTCTCACTTTTTCCCATTTTCATACAATGAACATAGTTATGTTAAATTACCTTCAACAAGTACATCTCATTCTTGTTTTACTCAAAACACACATGACTTCCTTCTAAATACACATTTCTCTGCCAACAGCACAAATTCAAATTGCTCACTTGGCATTCAAAGCTCTCAATAGTACATGACCAGTACATATTTACTGTAATCTATTCTCCTTCCCATGTGCTGTATTCCAGATGATCTGTATTAATTTTACATTTGCCAAATGTTTTATAATTTCCTACCTTCCACCTTCTACTAAAATCATGCTCTCTATTTGGAGCACACTTTCCCAATTTGCATCTTGTCAGCATTCAGCCTCAAATACTGCCAGTTCTGGAAAGTCCTTTTGGATAGTTAATCATGATTGTCAACTTGATTGACTGGAGAGATGGCTAGTGCAGTAGTGGCAAACCTTTGGCACATGTGTTATTGTGTTTTTCTTTTAAGATAAAAGATACTAATGTATGAGTTGCTTTTTCTACACTAAAACCTTAGTATTCAGATTTAACTGAAGTGCTGGCACTTTGCAATAAGTAAGTGGGTTTGGGGTTGCAGTTTGGGTCCTTGATCTCTAAAAGGTTTGCCATTATTGGCAAAAGAGATTACTAAATCACACTTCTGCGTGTGACTCGGCGGGTCTTGGAAGCATGACTCTGGAGCTGTAGTTTGTGTGATTCCTGGCCTGTCCTCCCTTGGGCTCTGCCTCTGCTCTCTGCTGCCTGGATGCCATAACGAGGCAGCTTTTCTCCACCATATCTTCCTACCAAACCCTGAAGCCATAATGTTTCTCCCTCAAACGACGATAGCAAACCATGGACTGAAACCTCTCAAACTGTGAGCCAAAGTAAATTTTTTGTCTTTTAAATTGTAAAATTGTGTAAGTCAGGGATTTGATCCTAACAATGAAAAGTTGACAAATACACTTTTCCTTATGTTCTCAGCCACATGTAGTCTCCCCAGTCTTTGAATTTTAATTTTTATTCTTTCATGCAAAATATGTACTTGCCCTCTTCCAATTTACTGAATTAGGAACTCTTTAATACTTTTTACTTATCCTTGTATCCTCTGAAACTCCTGAACATGAACAAATAAATATGTTTAGTTTTATTTTCCTTGGATTATTTTACATTTATTGAAAAAGCTGATATGCACTCTATAGCATTTGTTTTAGTGTAATTTCTAGTATTTTCATTTATTGATGATTTCTGTGAATTACTGCTTCACTAGGCCAATTCACTAGGCTATTTAAAATCTTTCTCAATTTCATGTCAACACACACTTTAATTCATTGTGTTTTTAGGATAACCTTAACTGATAGATAAACATAAAGCATTTAAGATAACATGATAGAAAGTTATGTTTGCTCATGTTACTTCTCCAATGCAGGCTTTCCTAGGTACCTTTCCCCTACTAGATAATGAAAAAAAAAAATCAGATCCTTGTTTTTATGTGGCTCCATTGTCCCCCAGGGCTGTTAGTGTATGGAGTTAAAAAAAAAACATGTGAAGAAGACTACCGTTTCTCAGGTAAATAAATGTCACATCTTATCAATTTAAAAATACATATTGTGTCAGCCAGCATAGACTAAATTATGCTATAGTATGAAACAATATTAATATATCAGTGACTTTTAACAAAAAAAGTTTGTTTCTTACTTGTGCTTTATGTGCTACAGGTTACTTATAGCTCCGTTCCATATCATCTGTAGTCTGGGCTTAATGCATTTTGGGATATGGTCAGTCTCATGGCAGAAAAAAAGAGAAAGAAAGAAACTTGCTTAGAAAAAAAAAGAGTATCATATATCATTTCCACAAATACATCTGTTTGGTCAAAATAAGTTAAACAGAAAGCTGGTGTCAGGAAAATGGGTTCACTGCGTTGTGAGAGGTGTTGCAATGCCAAGTTGTCCCTGGTAGCGTTGGGAAGCAGAGTCCTTTCACAGAAAGAAGTAGATGTTTTAAATGCAACCTATCATATTATTTTCTCTTCAGATATTAACATTTTAAAATTTGTGATATTTCTTTCTATTAATGATGAGTTACAGCCACTTGACAAAAGTTTTTTTTCTTTTTAAAGACACTAAAAATATTGGTTTGCACATGTATGTTTAAGTGTGGAAGATAGATGACCATAGTACTGTTTTTTTGTTAGATCATGGAGCAGAACTGTTAATAGTCTCACTGTTTGAATGTCTACTTTGTATGCTTTAATTTTGTAACTTGAACAACTATATCCAAGATGACAATATGTAACTTATCAAAAAAAATTGGTTTGTCTTTCAATCAATGACATTAAATTAGATTAAATTGATAGTCTTTGACTCTAAAAGTATTTGTCTAATTCACTTATTATTTCCAAGTGTGCATAGTTTCAGATTAAAGAGTAATACATACTGTAAACAGTATTTAGACTAAAAGCCTGTGTAGTTCAAATTTCTTATCACTAATCAAAAGCTGTGCCAGCTTACTTATTTTCAGTCTATAATAATATAGTATAAAACCATTAGAAAAATTTGAGAAAGAAATTTGCAAAGGAAAAAAAACAGAAGAATTCTCAATTGAATGGAATAGAACATTTAGAAAAAACCCTTTTGGCACCACAAAACAATAAGGAAAAGAAATGTTAACACACACACACACATACACACACACACACACACACACACACATATATATATATAATATTTGAAAAACTAAGTCACTATAACAAAAAAAGCAAAATTGGATCTTATAGCAGATAAAAATTTGACTCCACACAGCAAACAAACAGGAAAGTTAACACCAACAGAAAAGAATGTCTGCTATTTATTGAATAAAAATAAGGCAAAGCTTCATTTTAAAAAATCCACAAAATGTACAGATTATAAAGCAAAAACTTTTGAATGTGACTATACCAAAATTAAGATTTTTACTATCAGTGAGGAATGTAAAAATAATCTTAGATGATTAATCACAAGGAGAAATTCAGAATATCTAAACTCAAGTAGTTCATGCTCTGAATATATGAGAATTTCTGAAGATCATCCAAAAACTGGAAACTCAGTGGGAAAAAAATGAGTAAACAGAATAAACAAGAACTGCACAGAGAAAATTCAAAAGGCTAACAAGTATGTGAGAATTGTGGACTCGCAAGTTTTCAGAGAAATACAAATTAAAATAATAATGAAGAACCACTCTATCCTAAAGTTGTGCATATAATTCTTATGTGTGTTTTATGCCAATGACAAAATATTGTATGTGATCAAAAATTTGTATAAAATTGTGCAGCATTGATGTATCCTCTTGAAAGGTTTTGTTTTATTCCATCACTCAACAGTATATTATTTTTAAAAATTTTGGGTTAGTACATGTATGTAGTTCATACTGTTTATATTCCTTGTGGAAAGTTGGTACATGTACAGAATATATATGAATTCCTTTCTTCATCCACTTTCCCTTCTCTCCCTCACCCATCTACATTTCATGATTCCCCTTTCTCTTTTTGTCTATATTTGCATTATATAATGTTTACATTCCTTGTATGTAATTAGTACATGTGCATGATACATCTTATATTCTTAAAAAGTTAATGCATGTTGACATACAGAGATCTGGTTTATAAATTTTAGCTGGTGTTGAGATTTTCCCCTGTGCAATAGATTTCAATTTATCTTTTTCCACACTAATAATCTAGATCAGTAGTGGCGCGCTGTGGCACACGTGCTTCAACCAGTTGTTTGCTAGCATTGAAAACTCTAAAAGGTTCTCCATCACTGAAGTAGATAATTCTTTACTTAAATACTGCTATAAAGTATATCTTTCTATGTACTGCCTTGTATTTCTATGAAGAATAGAAAACCATGTAAACACCTAGATATAAAAGTGGTATATGGTAAGTTAAATGCATGTTCACTTTTAGTGTATATAATAATTTGCTTTACAAAATGAGTATAACGATTTACATGTGTTCCTGCTGTGAATGAGTTCATCTTTTCCCACATTCCTGCCAATAGCTGTAGTATTAGTAGATTTGATGTATGTTTTCATTAAACTTTTTAAAGTCTTGGAATAGTGCAAGGAAACCATTTTAAATTGATGTTCTCCATATTTATGCTTCATTAAAGATGCCTTGGACTGCACTAGTCAGCTCTCCTGTTGCTGGACACAATACCCCAAATTCACAACTCAAAGGGAAAAAGATTTAATTTGGCTCACAGTTTGGGGAAATTCAGTTTAGAGTTAGCAGGGTCCAATGCAGGGACATCATGGTGGAAAGTCATGGCAGAGCAAAGCTGCTTAGTTCACAGTATCTGGACACACAGCAGAACAGGGACAGATGAGCAGAAAAGGGACCATGGGTAGCACCCAAAGACATGTCTTCATGACCCACCCAGATAAACTCAAGAATCAGATAGGCATTTCTTAATTCATTAAAGTTGACACATCAGGATTAAAGGTCATGGACCATACGACTTTGAACTACCTTTTATTTTTCTTCAGTGAGAGTCTATGTCTTCTAATTTTGCCCTTCTGACTGACTGCACCTTCTGATAAATTTCAGAGTAACAAACTGAAATGCTCTTATTGAGACCAGGTTGATATTACAAATAAATGAAATGGGCTATGTATAAGAAACAAGAGTGAAAAGCTAAAGTATTCATTAGATCTAAATATTATAACATTACCACATTCTCTGCAATATTTGCCTTTAACCACTTACTAGTCCAATTATTTATCCACAAGATAATCAAAACTTGCATATTTTTCATTAATTATTATAAGATAATATAACAGGAAATACAAAAATGACAATTTTATCAATTTACTCAGTGATTTTCTATGTATGATATATCTTAAAACATTCAATATGCAATGTGATGTTACAAGTTGGACAGTAGTACCTAATCTCTTTTTGAATTCTCTTTCATTATACACTTTACACTGTCTTGTTGGTCTTTCCTTTTTGCTGTGAGTGGTATAATTTCAATAAAATGGTTACTCATTAAACATAATGGTGAAGATGTCAATGATGGGTGCCTCATTGGTGTTTCACTATCCCATACTTTTCAGTTATTTGGTATGATAGTTTTGTCCAGAAAGTGAAAAACATTTCATAATAATATTTATTTTCCTTGCTTTTTGATTGCAGGATAGCTTGTTAGAAGCAGGTTGACTCTGTCAACACCACCCATAAAATTATTACAATCATTGACCACTATTGGAATTTTTTTGTCTCAGTTCTTCATTCAAGTTCTATTATTTCTGTGTTATGAATGGTTGACAATAAAGAGACATATTTTTTGTCTTTCCATTTTATAACACAGACTTTTCCCCTCTAATATTCAGTTTTTCTTCCACAGATCGTTTGGCATTTCCTTTCTATTCAGTCATAATATCCCAAGCATGTCCATTTTGGATTGTAAAAAAATATCACTGAGTTCTGGAGAAGTATAAAAATTATATCTAATGTACTTATAATAACAGTTTTATATATTGTAGCCCAATAGATTATTTTTCACAAATAAACCCAAATTAGCAAAAGAAAATAACCAGAACCAATTAATGTATTTCACTAGAAATAAACATCAAAGCTAAGTACAACTATCCGAAATAAAAATGTATGTGAAAAATAGTCAACATAGAACAAACTTATGAATGTATCTCTTACAAACAAGAGTTAACTAGCTGAAATGAAACCTGCCTGAGCAACGCCTTGAATAATTGATACATGAACAAACGTGCTGCCAAGTGACCCTCAAGTTAAACTACGAAGTGGTTGAGAATGATTCTATAGATTTATAATATCATCTGAAACTAGGAATCTTAAACCTATAAATAGATAGATAGGTAGATAGATAAACTTTCTATATAAAATTCCTATATTTTTAAATCTTAGCAGCTAATTTCATTACTTTTAATTAGTAAGTAAATGCTGTGGGCTGAAGGGAATGAATGTAGATGATATTGGTCTGGCATACAGGGATACAACTGTGGAACAGGAAGCAGGCTGTATTGGTCATTGTCTCTTATGACAATGAAATACTTGAGTTCAGTTACATTATAAACAAAATGGGTTTACTTAACTCACAGTTCTGGAGTTTCTAGGGTATGACACCAGCATTCTTGTGAAGACCTCCTGGCAAACAGCATTATCATGACAGGAGTACATACAAGAGGTTGATATCACAGGGCCAAACAGGAAATCTGAGAGTGACCTAGGGCTCTAGCTTGATCTCAGAATAATTTACTCAAATGATCGTGGAGGCTAAGAAGTCCCACAATTGACCATCTGCAAACTGGAGACCTAGAAAAGCTACTGATACAGTTCCAGGTCAAGGCTGGTAACCAACAGAACTGAACATATAATTTCTATCCAAATCCGGAATACTAAATCTGAAAAGCCTATAGTTCCAGAGTTCCAAGGCCTGCATGAGTAGTATAAATCTTAGTGTGAGGAGCAAAAACAGATGTCCCAGCTTAAACATTTAAACAAAGGGAAAAAATTCCCCTTTCATCTGCTGTTTTTGTCCTCCTAAAGTCCTCAACACACTGTTATGATGCCTACCCATATGGGAGAAGGCAATCTGCTTTACTTCATCTGCTTATTGAAATGCTAATCTCACCCACAAACATCACATACCCATAAATAACTTTTAACCAAATATCTGAGCACCCTGTATCAGTCACCTTGACACATACTATTCCCCAGTACAAGTCTAACTTTTATCAACTTGACACACAGATACATCTCCTTAAATCATCTTTAATCTTCAGTAAGAACATTAATAAAGTTATAATTCTATAAACTACGATACAAGGTCATCTGAAATTAAGATAAATCTTGATTGATAGATGATAGATACATAGGTAAAATTTTCTATATAAAATTCTCCTATTTTTAAACCTTAGCATTTCACTTTTTTTAATTAGTAAGTAAATGGGGGACAAATTGCATCTAACACAGAACATTTCATCTGTTTACAACCAAAACTCACTAATCCTTTCTCCAGAAGAGAAGATAAATCCTTCAATGAAATTTACTGTCATCATGTCCCATAACTTGACTGTGATGTTAACATGATAATTAAATCATATGATAAAAATTCAGTACATCTTTTGTTATAGAATGAACAATAGGAAAGAAAATGGTATTTGCCTCACATGCATATTCATAGCACAATAATGTGTAAATATTCATTACAATTACACTCTTCATTTCTGAAACTGGCTATATAGACAGAACAGGTATGTCCACAAACTGCCTTCTTGTATTTCCCACTTTGTATTCCCTTTGCCTTCAGCAAGGACTTCAGCAGATTGGAATTATATAACTGGTGATAATTATTATGAAATGAAAGCTTTTATTTTCCCCAAAACCCATATATTGACATCCTGCTGACCAGTGTGATAGCATTAGGAGGTGGTTAGATGGTAAGATCTTTACAGTCTGTCACCAGACACTGAATCTGATAGTGCTTTGATCATGGACTTCCAAGTCTCTAGAAATCTGAAAAACAAATGTTTATTGTTATAACCATCCAGCCTACAGAACTGCATTTTCGTTCTAGTAGACTGAATACACTAAGACATGAGATGCCCCAAAAATTCATTCCTGAGGGGTCAGGACCATTAGTTGTTCTGCATGAATTGAGTTGTTAAAATTTTCCATGGAGTTTAATTACAGAGCATGGTGATGCTAAAAGATACTCTAAGGAGTTGTCTGTGTTTCAGGCATACTTTCTTTATCTTTATTGTGAAATATCAGTTCACTTTCCACATGGTAGTGAGAATCAGTCACCCTACATAACACAGGAAGTCCTTCTTGTCTTTTTCTGCCTGCTGATTCAGGGGCAAAAGAGTCCAGAGTGGCTTAATTGTGGTCTCATAGTTTAGTGCAGTTATTGAGTCTCCTGATAGAAGCATGCTTTCCCTAAAACTAAGTCTTTTATTTTGCAGGGCATAAAGTCACCAGAATAAGAAGCAAAAATTTTGCTAGTGGGTCAGTAGGAATGATAGTACCACTTCCATTTCCATGCTTTGATTGCTGGATCCAGGTCATTCTCAGTGTGGGAAAAGTAACACTGTATATTGAAAGCTGATTCAGAATTTTGCTGCGACCCTGAAAGATCTTGCCACCTAGCTGGTATTGTAACTGAGTCTTGAAAAAGCCATTTCACTAATCTATCAAATCACTTGCTTCAAGATGATGAGGAACAGGATAGGATCTGTGAATATGAGCATTGATCATTAATTGCCTCAGAGTGAAGGGGTTAAATCTCTAAAGCTGAACAACCCCAAAAATAAAATACCAAATCACTTCCAACTAGATACAAGCAACAATATTAGCATAGTGTTTAAGAGAACAGATCAGCACTGTCCAATAGAAATATAAAACAAATTACAAATTCAAATAAATAATTTCAGTGGCCTTTTTATCTGTTTACTTAAGTTTATTGGTGAAATTTAGATATACATAATGATCACGTTCATTATAGGAAATTTGTACATGCACATGATATATCTTTTTAAATTTTTAATTTTAAAGAGGATAAAACAGAATAAAACTAATCAAAACAAACTAGTGTAAAAGATACAAGACTTCAAAACATTATGAAATCAACAACAGTTACCATAATGCCTTTTGATGTCTTTAAAATAGCTGCAGATAACTTCAGACATTGTAAAAATCAAACAGAATAGAATAAAATAGAAACAATTAAAAAAAATGAATGAAATAAAGGATTTCAAAACAAGCCAATAGTAAGTCAAAAACTGCTACAATAATGTGTTTTGCTATCCTTGAAATAGCTTCTCCTGCCATTAGATTAACATAATCAAACAAAACAAAAGAGAATAAAACTCAACCCAACAAAACAATGGAAGCAATATATGACCTCAAAACAAGACCATAGGGAGTTAACAATGGCTATATTCCTCAGAAGGAGATCCCCGCAAATGCCACGCTGTGTACCAATATCCTCTGAACCTAGGATCAGACCATTGGCCCTAGACCTGCAATGGTAGTGAAACACCAACGCACCACAGACATCCAATTGCATTTCACCTCAATGGCTATCATCACAGCCTGTGTTTCTCCCGATAAGCCAGTCAGTTACAGCAGGGGAAGGGGAAGGGGTTGTTACTTCTTGTTTGCCAGCCCACGCTGGAAGGGAATGAGGTCTGGCAGTTCCCAGTCCTGCGGCTACCTGTGCATGGCGCTGGTGCCCACACTGGGCTTGTTTGCTAGTGCGGCCATGGTCGTCTTTGCCCTCAGTCTGCAAATGGCACTGACTCACAGGAAGAGGCTTGGGTTTAGCAGTTCCTAGTCCTGCAGTGGCCCATGCATCAGCCTTTTCAGAATAAATTAAAAGGAAGAGGTGAAATTGAATTTAGTAATGTCAAATTTAAACCAATATATCTAGAACAGTGTAATCTGTAGTCAGTATAAAAAGTTATTGCTCAGGTATTTTGCATTCTCTCTTAGCATCTGGTATCTTTGTACATATAGTTTGTCTAGCCACATTTTGTGTTCAATTGTCACTTAATCTCATCTATATTATGTGCTTCACTCATCTACCTAGTCAATGGAAAATCTTGGTAATACTACTAAATACGGTAACTATGAAGATTAAATCAGGCACATGTGAAATGTTTAATATATGTTTTTATGCCTGTGATCATTTGATATTGGTATGAATACAGATAGATAAAATCATGCCCAAGCATTAACGTTAGCTAGGTTCAACATAGTGAGCCATTATTTTATGATTCAATGCTTTGTACATGGAAATATATATTAAATGAAAATCTTTACTTGGTGGTTATTGAAAGAGCAAACGTTGCCTGTGTCTTTAAGTACAAGTGAAAGGTAGCTCCGTTATAATTTAATGTGTCAGGAGAGAGACTATACTTCCTAAGTATGTTCAGTGTTATTCTTTTTGCTTTCTGTGCTGCTTCAAGGAGGAATAATAGATAATTTGTAAAGATGCAGAAAGGTAAACTCGGAGTCTTTTCTCTTTGGAAGTGTTACTGATCACATTCTTTCACTACTTCCAACACTCCTTAAGCTATTTATCTAAAATGCTCTTTGTCCTTTCCTCACTGGGCTGGCTGGTCTCTCTTTATTCTTTATGTTACAAATTAAATGATGTCTTTAGGGCTTCCCTGACAAGTCCTAAAATAAATCTTTTATTTCTCACGCCAGCATCAAAGTTATTTCTTTTATAAATTTATGTCACACGTTAGTTAGCTCTCTCTCTCTCTCTGTTGCAAGACTTTTGAGCCATAAGGTTAGGATTTAGATCTGTCTTATTCACTGTTGAAGTCTCAGCACAAAGAGCAGGCAGAATAAGCACCAGATATTTATTGAGTAACTGAATAAGAATGAATGAGCATATGCTGTTGTCTCATTGTTCTGTCATCAGCAGTCCAGACTGGGAAGGTTCACTTGGCGTTGCAAAGAAGAGATACAGAGCAGCAGATGGGGTAGACATCTTTATTTAGCTGCTCAGCTCAGCCCAGATCAGCTCATCTGTCCGACTTCCCCACCACTTAGCCATAGTCCACCCTTTATTTAGCAGCACACATTTGCAGCCATTCCACTGTTAGCTGTTTAGTCTCCCAGGCTGCCCCCTGCACATGCTTGCACTGATCTTGGCTCCACTCAGTCATTCAGCCCTCACGGCAATCAGGATTTATATTAAAAACACCCAGTACTGGGTAAGGTCAAGTGTCCACTTTGGTGATACTGCATAAGCTCTTTTCGTGGAGACCGCTGGGCGCACCTGCATGGCAATTCTGGTGACTTAAAACTTACTGTCACCCAGAAATCACCTCTGCACTGCCTGAACTACAGGATAGGCATCTTGAGCTTCATCTTCCCCTACATGTATGTGCTGAGGGGCTTTCAAAGAAGGAAGTTACAGCATGACTTCTTAAACGAATATGTCCACATCAAGCAGATATGGAAATAGAAGGGCTTTTTATAACTTCCCATAGATTATCTGTTCACAAGGCAGAGACTATATATATGTATGTACTGTCTTTGTTGGCTGAATGAATAAAAGAATTCTGATACGAAATCAATTACCATGTACCTGTACGAGGGGAAATTTTGTCTCAAAATAAAATTTAGGATGCGTTAGAAAGAAAAGTAATGATTACAGAGGATTTAAGACCTGGATGCTATAAAAACAATATAATATATGTGTATTTTGTCTTATACTTCTTTCCCAAAAGGGACCTATTGGCTTACCTGGAGAAGCTGGGATAATTGGAAGCATTGGTGAAAAGGTATTTCACTGCATTTTTTTATAGTAAGACTTCTAGGCCAAATTCAATTCTTTAAATACAAGTAGAAGATAAATACCTTGTAATTTAAATGAGTTAGGAAAGAGATTATGCTCTTGAAGTTTGTTCTGTTATTCTTTCATTTTATACTTTATGTTAATTGGAAATCATAACTCTAACTCATTATCTCTACTGAAACTCTTAAATATATTGAAATATAGATAATAGCTTATTTCTAATTTTTAAGATAGAGTATCCTTTTGGTTAAAAATATATGCAGGGCTGGTAATAAAGTTCTGTGGCATAAGCACTTGCCTGGCAAACACAAGGTGCTGAGTTTGATTCCTGGTTTAAAAAAAGATGAATAGAAAATAAGAAACTCCAGCCTAGCTGTATGATAAAAAATTTATTACTTGGGACTGGGAATTTAGCTCAGAGGCATAAGCACCTGCTTGGCAAGTGCGAGATCATAAGTTCCATCCTTGGTACCAAAAAAAAAAATTATTACTTAAATTTACTTTATGTTAATGAACCCTGCCACCCTGGAAGCAATTTTGAAACAGAATATTATTGATTTACATTTCTTGTTCCCATTTATATTTTCCCATGCTTACTGTTTTCTCTGTCTATAGTATCTTCTCCCCTTCCCTCTATTCAAAACCATGTTGTTGGACTCAGTTGAGTTCCCATTTCCTCTATGAAATCTCTTTAGATTTTTGTAATTCCTCCTGATTTTTGCCCTTCCTGGAGTCACAATCTAAGCACTGTACCACAGTTTGAAATTCAACTGTCCACTAATTGATCTTTGTTTATACCTGTATCATGTCTGCAATTACTTGAGAGTAGACTATTTTTAAATATCTCTCATAACTCTCAGTTTACATGTTTATCAATTTTTATCATAAAAACATTAGTTTTATATTTTTATGTTGACTTACTTTGGTGCTGGGTTATCTCTTCTACAGTAAGACTTTTTACAATTCTGGGAATTTTAATGTGAATCAATTTAATCTTTTTAATCTGCTAAAGCAGATTATTATCATAATCTGCCAGAACTATTTCTGTGGCAATTATTTATGGTAGATTATAGGCTGTAGAAATAAATTTTTTCAATGGTTATACAAATTAGTAATTTCCAGAATACTTTGATGCTTTACTCTCAAATTTTGTATATATCATAAATAAAGCATTTCCACCTTAAAAAAGTCTTCAGCATGATACTTGATTAATATTGTCTTGTTGATTCATGTTTTCTATTTTCTTCATTTTAATAAGCATTTTTCCTTGAAAACATCTTTAAGAAAATTTTAATTATATTAAAAGACAATTTTAGAGTGAAGAAGAGTAAAATTTAAGCATCATTGAAAATAATTTTCTTTTCTAGACCTAGTGTGATCACTGCTCAGTAATGTGGCCCATGTTACTTGCTCTTCTTTATTGTTTTAAAAGGGAGACCGTGGCAGCCCAGGCCCCCTGGGTCCCCAGGGAGAAAAGGGTGTTATGGTAAGAGCTCAGTGATTTGAAAAATATGTTTCCAAAGCACATCATAAAGCTGAGGTATTTCAGAGGTAGAACTGCCTGAACTAGAATTTAAGCAAGTTTTTTAAAAAGCTATTTTAGAATAAATTTTCACTAATATTTTCTTTTAACTAGAAATACTCTATGGTACTAAGGTACTAAAAAGGATGCAAATGAGATGACTTGGTCAAATGATTCTATAGTCCTATAAGGGTCAAACCACAATATGTGAACCATAATGAATTAAAAAGAAAATTCATTTACAATTCTGCTTACTCTTCTGCCACTTACAGTTTATAGGTCATGTATCTTCACTGTCACTCTTCCGTGAGCTCATGAGGATCATAAGTTATTTTTGGCACTTAAATGCTCAGAACCCAGAACCCATTCTCTTAGATCTTTGAAGTAGTAAGAGCTGACAAATTTTATATATAGTTTTCATTTTTTTGCTTATTAAATAGTTTCTAAGTGTGACAGAAACTGAAATGAATATTATCAGTAAAAGAATCTTCCTTTTACTTTAGAAAATACATTATGATGTGGTGGGAGAACTAAACACTGTCTAAAAATTCATTTTACGTATCATTTTAGTTTTCTTCCCCCCCCATCACCTGTTGCTGTAAGCTAGGAAACTTAACATACCTATAGAACTAATCAAATTTAAGGTAGCCCCAGAAGTTAGCATTAATACCATAAGGTGTATGGTCCTTCTAAAACTTGACAGTCTAGAATGTTTGTATACATTTATGTTCCTTAATTGTAGATCCCTTTAACTTCTCTGAAAAGCTTGATTTCATAATCTGTATAATATGACAAATGTCTGTGAATAAGATAACTTGCCGAAAGATGCAATGAATGATTTTTTTTTCGATACACAGTGACTCTACCTAGCACATTTTATCCAAGGCAAAAAACTTCTAATAAATGGTTCTATAATTTTTTTATTTTTATGAGCTTTCTGAACAACATTTCCCATGACCTCTTGTATCTTGAATAGAAGGGGGAAATCTTAACACATTATCTCTTTTAGTTATTATTTATAATTTACTGGTTTGTCTGTAGTGAAAATAATTGGTTTCATCTCTTTCATGCTTTACTTAAATCATAGGGATATCCAGGTCTTCCTGGGGTTCCAGGGCCTGTGGGTCCATTGGGATTACCTGTGAGTACAAAACA
This sequence comes from Dolichotis patagonum, assembly GCA_004027295.1. Classification (NCBI taxonomy): domain Eukaryota; kingdom Metazoa; phylum Chordata; class Mammalia; order Rodentia; family Caviidae; genus Dolichotis; species Dolichotis patagonum. Next base: position 6,294 of record PVJX010015354.1, on the reverse strand, counting down.
TACTTTATGATCCCTTCTAGTCTATTTTAATTTACTTTTTAAAATTTCACTTTTATGCTATCTTTGCTTATTTCATGTAAAATAAGTGATTTGTATAGTAGTGGTGACTGCTTCTCTCCCAAACTACACAAAATCCTCTGGAATATGTCATGATATCTTGAATTTCTTCAGCTTTACTTGGTATATTAGCTAATTTCAGTTTCATAATCTGTATTTTAAAATATTGAAACTTTCCAGTGAATAATCAAAGATAAGAAAACAGGATCAGTGATCAAGACTAAAATTGAGGCCAAGTAGATAAACAAATCATGAGCATAAATTTCAATATTTTTATTAGAATTTTGTAAATATCCCTAACCAGTTAAAATTCATAGGAAATGCACCATTAATAAACAAAACTCAAGTTTTGAAAATATCTCATAAATTGTTTATACAAAATTTTGTAGTATTGGAGATTGAAGAGAATATTATAAAAACTATTTTAAAGAAAATTTGCACTGAGCTATACCCTCAGCCTTTAAAAAAAAAAAAAATTGAGGACAGGGTCTTGCTAACTTTCCCAGACTGGGCTGAAATTTGCAGTCCTCTTGCCTTGGCCACTTGGAGTGCTAGGATTATAGGCATGTGCCATCACACCTGGCATTCTCAAAATTTAACAGCTATTTTGAACACAAACATGGAAAAGTTCAACCTTTGGGATTCCCTGACCAGAATGTTTCTTATGAGAATTCATATATCTTAAGTTTTCTAATACTTCTGTTTTAAAAATAAACTTGATTTTCCAGGATATGTATAAACATGTTACTGGGTTCAAAAACTAGAAAGATTAGTCTGAGATACAGTTACTATTCTTGTTACAGAAAAAAAATAAAAATATTTGAAGTCCTAAGGTTCGGTATATTTTTATCTAATATTTTTAGATAAATAAAGTTCTTTTTCCAATTAGGCCTTTACTGAACAGTAAAGTATGAAAATAATTCCTTATAACTAACTTAGAACATTAATTTCCACTATAAGCTATTTCTTATAATATGTTATTTTGCAACATTTTGTTGCATTTTCATGGTTTCAAAAGTAAACTCTGTTCTCGCCTGACAGGATTATTATAAGTGTCTAGGTCAGTGGTGAAGAAATCCTACAGGGATAAGCACTGCTTCTTCAATGGCCCAGGTGGATTGTACTGGTCTGACTGCTTAAGTGGGATGTCCTCAACCTGTCACTCCATGTGTGTTCTTCCTTAAAGCTCCTTGGTCAGCAAATATGAAAATCTTTCCATTCTTTGTTCATACCTAAAAATGACATTTTTCCAAATAATGGAATATTTTAAAACAAGAATATTGGGGGAGAAAATCATGGTATTTAATAGCACATATTTTTAATGCAACTAATCAATTTTGTTTTTAAAATTTCCAAGGCAAATTACCTTTTATAAGAAGGGGGTTTGAACACTATTCTGATAACTTTTCTATGAATTCTATAACTGATTTTTAAATTTGCAACATGTAGGGTCATGTGGGGGCCAGAGGACCACCTGGGAGTCAAGGTCCTAAAGGACAAAGAGTAAGTAATATAATGGGAAAAGCATTTTGACCTAAAAAAAAAAATTACCTCATAATGATGAGCTCAACAAAAATAGATCTATACCTTTCAGAATTATGCTGAGATACTGTTTGATTTTTCTTTTTTTTTCATTAGATGAATTACCTACATTGATTGAAATAAGACAAGTGTTTTTACTTTAAAATAATACTACTTCACTAGGTGTAGTGATTTGTTCCTGTAATCTCAGCACATAGGAGGCTGAAGAAGGATGATTGTGACTTTCAAGCTGTCATAGGTTCCATAGTGAGTACAAGGCAAGCCTGGCCTATGTAGCAGGACTTTATATCAAAAAATGAATAAATAAAATAAAATAAACCATATTTTTCATTTTAATTTTTACCTATATAGCTATATCATATAAAATTAATTTTTCTAATTACCAATCCAAATTCCATTCTTTGAGGGAATTGAAATTATGCATATTTTTAAATAAATTATTTTTCAATTTATAATAAACTTGCAAATCAAGGAAAAATATGACAAAATACAAACAGTAAGAAATAGAATGAAGGTAGACTGAATGAATAAAAGTTCATTGATTGTAAATCATAGACACTGTAATCATTATTAGCTAACAATAATGCATACAATATTAAATGAAAAAATCTTTTTCTCTTCAAGTTCTCTCTTAATTATTAAATATTTTTAGGTGAGGTAAGGGTTACTGGGGATTAAACCTAAGGTCTTTACACTGAGCTACATCCTCAGCTCTTTTTTAGTTTTTGTTTTGAGACAGATTCTCACTTTCATTAAAGTCACCCATCTGAGCTCAAATTTATAATCCTGCTGCTTCAGACTACTACTAGAGTGCTGAGATTACAGCCCTGTGCCACCATGCCTGGTTTAAATACTTTGTAAAAAGAGAAAGAAGAACCACCATGTAATGTATCCCTATCACATTTAAAGCACTTTAACATATATTATCTCACTTAATAATCAAAACCATTCTAAGAAATAACTATATTTCAGATATTATAGCTAAGGTAGCCAGAGTTCAAAGACTTTAAGTAAAATAGCACAATCAGTACTTACATGTTAACATGACCTTCCTCAGTTTGTGCTTATTTGATGCCACATGGCAATATTTTTTTCTTAATCTGAATATGGGTTTTAAGAGTTACATTTTGTGCCAGACATAGTGGTGCGCGCCAACAGTAAGAAGGCTGAGGTAGGAGGATTGCCATGAGTTTGAGGCCAGGCTTGGCTACCTAGTGAGTTCAAGCCCATATTCAACTACATAGCAAGACCCTGTATCAAAAAAAATTTTTTAAAAAGTTGCATTTATTGCCTTTGACTTGCCTTGCCTTGATTTAAATTTTAGGGCTAGTCAAGAAAAATTGTTAAAATATGTACTCTGGTTAACAAAGATTTGTTTTTAAAAACTTCAGTTTCTCAGTTGACAAATGAGAGAGCCATGTTATGCATTCCCATTTTGAAATACTGGTGGCAACACTAATCTCATGTCCTGTGTTTTAGATGAAAATTAAAGAATATAAAGTTGTCTGTATTGTTATTTCTTTTGGAAAAACTGTTTTCTTTGCTGGATTGGATATTTACAGACTGTAAATAACCCTATTGGCCATGTCTATTTTATCCTAAATGAGACTTAAAATAAGACTGAAAAGGATAATAAAGGATCTGATTGTTTTTATCTTAAAGAAAAAAATAACAGAGTTTCAAAACAGGTTAGTAGGAGAGTTACAATAATTAATACATTGCATATTGTTGTCTTTGTAGTAGTTATTCAGAGTACAAGATATAAGCATGTTACCTTTTGTATCAACTATCATTTCATTGTTTATACTCTGCATTCAATATATCACCAGGTCAAATGTGTTTATTAGACTCTATGAGTCATACTAGAAATGTTCAACCAGTTTTGTATCAACTGGTGAGAAAAGGAAATAAATACTTTTGTATGCCTCTTTATTATTTTAGTAACCTAGGTCTATTGACTATTCAAGCAGAAGTCATGTGATTAATCATAGTACACACTGAACCACTTGAAGTGTCTTACAAAGTCATAACAAGAAGTTTGTTTGACAGTTTTCTAATCTCACTCTGATCTCTGTGTAAATACTCTTTCCTGATTTGTCTCCATGACCTCAACTCCCATATCCCAAATGATCTGTTTTCTTATCTTCTAAATATATTTTACTGATTCTTTCTAAAATAATACCTCATAATTTTTAAGATTTTTATTCAATAGTGTCCAAACAGTAAAGATGTTTTAGAAATTATTTAGGGAAACAAGAGGGACATCTTTCTTTAGTAGGAGACTATTTTAAGCAACCAGTGGTCACCTGGAGAAAAAAAAAACTGAAGACTAGAATATCTGATAAAGAATACAGTATTGGAAATTTTCACTGTAATAGCCATCTCTTTGCTTTTCAATCTCTCTTTCGACTATGACTGTGATTCCAATATCCTAGACTCATACTTCGTAATATTTTTTCACTCACCAAAAATGAGAACACTTTTATATCCTACTGAGATAAATGGTGGGAGCTGTGTGGGAGAGATAAATTGTGCTCACTCCTTCCCTGCCAGGGTAAAGGCTGGAAAGGGTAAAGGCTGGAATCAAATTTTCCAGCACAATTGTAATCCCTTCTTGGCACACCTGTGTCAAGGTAAAGTGAAGGGAAGCTCTGCTTTAGGCACATCTGTCATGACAGCACAGAGAGACCACACATTGTGCTTCTGTGCCCCTCCTGCTCTATCTGTGATTTGTATCATTAGCAAATGACTGCATGAGCATGGAGTGGTAGAACCATTCCACAAGGATTCTGACACCGTATCTCGCATCTGTCAAACATTTACTAATTTTACAGTTTTTAATTTTACAGTTTGTCTGCTAGCACTGGAAAAGACTTAAAATTAACTACCCTGAGCTCTAGAGCACATGGATTTTACAGTTTAATTACTTACAGTCCAGCAGCTCTTGAAGTATTATGCAATACTGTTTTCCCAGAGAACAGGAAAACTCGAACAAGCAATAATGTCCTGCTAACTCAAGAAACAATTTAAACACATTAGCATCATGAAAGTTTCCTAACCTGTTTTGTGAAGGTTGTATAATCCTGCCTTTTATATGCTGAAAAACACAAGGTTGGCTGAAAATACCACTTTTATAGACCTTAGATGGGAGACAAGCCGTAAGTTTAAAGTATGACTTTACATATTGTTTGTTTCTACCAGCTACACTTAATTACAGACAGTTAAGTGAAGCAAAATAATTTAATCTACCAAAGTAATTAATATATGAATCATGTCTCTTATGTATAAGACATGTACAGTATAAGCTAACATATTCTCTACTCCTGTACAAGAGGGATAATGGTTTAGTCTTTTACATTTCCAGGATTCATCCTAACCTCATCTTCCTCCCCTCACATACACATTTGACTCTTTGGGCATCTAATCTTTCAGATATACTGTGTTCAGCCACCTGAGTGGGAGAGATGACTCATATGGTAACGTTAGCCCCATCTTCCCACTTGCCCATGAATTAAACCTTTGATCATGAGACACCATTACACTGTGTAATTTTTTTCTAAAGGGGTTTGAATAGAGACCTACAACTGAGTAACTTGTAATTCTTATTGTTTAAGACTCAAGTGGGAGACATAGATTAAAATACTATATTAAAGTTTCTTATGAAAGAAGTAAAATGAATATGAATAAAATTTCTGAATTTTTGGGCCATATACTATATAGGGTAAAGAGCATATACCATACAGGATAAAGCATCCATCAGGAGTATTTGCATAAGATTAAGTGCTGGATAATTCCTGGTGCTCTCCAAGTAACACAGCAAAATTCCCACTGTAGTTCATTCCTCTGGAAATAAAGTTGATAACAAGAATCTTTTTCTCCAAATTACTGATAATATTAGTTTTGTTTAATGGAACATTTGGTTCCAGCTGTGTAAATCAAGAGCCATGCAAGACTTCTGACTCATTACTTAGGCATATGAGCAATTTAAAATTAATATAAGGCTATTGCAAAGATAGAAATACAATTAAAAAGAAATACAAGTACATGAGTCAAAATTACTTAGACATTTGTTCTGTGAATAAAGATTGTTTCTTTCATTCAAAGATACTTACACTATTATAATTTATTGCAGAAATCCTTGAAATGGACTTGGAGTCCTAATAAATGTCTTCCTAAATAAATAAATATGCAGTATATATGCTAATATTTTAGTTATTCAATTTTGTCTGTTTATTTTTAGCATTTGGGAAAGTAGTGGTCCTATGTTCTATCATGTAATGCATTTAAGATTAAGTTGGCATTCATGAATTAATTGAACTCTTAAGATTACTGCCTGCACTTTATGTAGCTGTTACATTTTCCCAGTTTTTTTTTCTCATGTTCTATTGTTTTATTTTTGTTTAAGTTGCATTAACTTGGAGGTAGTAATATACAACAAAACAAGATGGAATAAAGCCAATTGAGACAGTATAGTGAAATTGGCACAGAATATCACAGCAGGTCACCAGGACAACAATAATAGGCACCATTGTATATCTCGTTATCTTCACAATAGTTGTTCTTCTATTAGGTACAGCAAAATCAAAAGAAATACACAACATTATAGAACACATCAAAACAGAATATTGAATAATCAGGACAAAGCAAAACGGCGATAAAAATATCTGCCTTCAGAGATAGTAGAAGGAAACTCCC